>JAECUM010046529.1:0-15627 GCA_016617855.1 Megalonaias nervosa | reverse complement strand
GAGATAATGACAAAAATAATAGACAATGATATTAAAATTTGAATGTGCTTTTATTGACAACACATAAAAGGATATTATTATTATCGTTATTATTATTATTATTATTATTATAAAAAAGCAATTGACATTTCTCATATCAATAACATACATATTTCTATATATTGTCACTAGTTCAGCGCTAGATTGGATATGCCCAAATATTATTGCATAATGTCGTGTAGGTATAATAATTAGGCGGTTATGATGCTTTGTATTGCTATTATACAGTTTCTTGGATAGCACCAGTTTTGTCGCAGATTGGTCCTTATGTTCCAGAACTGGCCTTGAATTCGATTATTGTGTACATGTTACAAACCTCTTGACAGAGGAGGGGAAATAATCCAAACCGTCAAGTTTTATCGAATCTGCAAATGAATAAAAGTATTTACAACGGTCAGCACTTTTGGACTTGCTCAGCTTGTTTAATTGGTCAGCTAAACGCTGACATCAACAGAATGGTCAAATCTTAAATTTGGCTGGAACTAGATGTGAAACAGCGACATGGTTTAACAATAAAAATATTAACGAAAACTTTAACAAAATTGTCGAATGAGCCGAGAAAATTTAAGCTTCTCCAGCAATAAAGCACTTTGACAGCATTTTGTTTTAAAAAAATGCAGCATTGGATATGATAGATATGCGTACATTCATTTCGACAATGAGTTTTTGCATAGAACAGGGTGAACACCAATATATATATATATATATATATATATATATATATATATATATATATATATATATCCTAATTTCATTTACGATAGTATCAGCAACATAATGAATATATTCAATAAAAGAGTTCTTTTTTCTTTATTTCTGTTACATACTTATCGCACAAAATGCAATTGTGCTGACGTGGTAATATCTGTGACAATTCGTGAAATTTATGTCAGGTGGAAATTTTGTCTCCTTATTAAAGCCGAAAATGTTAACAGACATCTAGAAACTATGTATTAAATCTCACGTGTAATTCTTGTTACCTAATAGGATTGTTTTGCATACAGCTACAGTCACAATCCCTTATCCAAGCCAATGTTTTTTCACAACTCGCAGTTTGATATTTTGTGTCCACATTTTGAAATTATAAAGATATTTTTTGAATGTTTACCCAGAAATGTATTACTTCTAGACGACATGTAACATACCAAACCTATACTTCTAAATTAATAGTCATAGCCAAAAATGAAGGTTAAGTGCCATAGTAAGAAGTTTTCAACCAATCAATTAAAAGAAAGTTAAAAAACGCGAGCAAAGAGTCACTTGACAACTTGCGTATGTATACAATAAGCAGTTCAAGAGAATGATATCTTTCTCCTCTAACCTTGCAGTACAAAGTCAGTTTCCTAGTTGCGAGAACTCTGTCCAGGACCTTGATCTATCTACAAAGCCTAAAATACTCCATCTTATGGTAAATAATGCAGAACATGTAACAAGAACCAGGTGCGGGGGGGGGGGGTAGAGCCTGAGTGCCTTCCGTCCCATGTAAAATGAACGCTCAAGAACCGGAACTTTTCCCTATAACAGGTTTTCATTACAATTAGATGGTTAAAATTATGCACTAAAAACCCTTAAAATGCAGGAGTTCTGTCCCAGTGAGTTTGCTTATTTATTTGTATAAACCCACCCCCCCACCCCCACCCCCACCCCCACCCCCCACCCCCCATTTTATTTCTGGATAAGCCTGTGAACAACAATTCAGAACACTATCTCGTAGACGCCATGTTGAAACAGGAAGATGCGCATTCGGTATAATTTGAAAATTGAACATGGTGTTTTGGTAATACGATAGAGAATGAATTTCACTTTCTATTCAAATATCAGTGTTACATGGGATACAGACGCAAGTATAGACCTTTAATATTACTAGAGACAGCCAAATATGGCAACATTTATAGATTTTTCAAGTATTGATCATAAGATCATATCAAATTTAGGCTTTTATTTAAAAAATCTTTTCAATTTCTCAAACATATTTTTAAAGTCGGCACCAACATCCTTCAATGAATTTATTGAACCGATTGTTTTTAAAAGTACATTTTCTTACCCACTCTCAATCAATTTCTATAATAAATTATAATTAAAGATTTTTAAATTTGTTAATTTAACTGTTGCTAATAATGTACTCACCTATTGTTTTCCTTCTTTTGTGATCGTATTTTTCCTTCTTTTCTTAATTTGTTTTTATCGTTGTTTTCTCCAGTTTGTTAGTTCGTTTGAGGCAATTAACACATATTCAAAAATTATAACGATTCATAATCTAATGCATACGTCTAAAGTTTTCATTGCAATTCATGTTAATTTGTGATTTGAAGATATTTATTATTTTGATCAACTGCAAAATGCATAAATTCTTCCTTTGTTTTTATTCAACCTCAATAGTAAAATCAAATAATTTCAAACCATTTGTCTGGCAAAACCAGCATGTTAAAGCAAATGTTCGTTATCACAGGTGTCAGGCTGTCTTGAGTGCCCATCATAACTGCACTCTAATCAGGGCCCCAGGTCGACGATTCGTCTAAAGCGCTCACCTTTACAATTAGTTCACTGGCATCTCATCTCCGTCCGCAAGGGTTCGAGTCTCGGGCTCTGGTATGTGAGAAAGCTTACCAGTAGCGTCCCGTGGGTCGTTGGTTTTTACCGGGCTTTCCTCCACCAGTTATACTAAGTTATAATGGCCGTTATGTGCTGCCTATCGTGTGCTGAAAAATGGCGCTAAACCCTTAACAACAAAGTACGCTAATCCTAGCTTAGCCCTTCCGTCATGAAACCTGGTTAAAGTTTACACTGCCACACCCAAGTGATCCTGTCTACACTGATACACACATTTTCAGGCATCAAACTCTCTGCACATCCTACCTAGCTACCTAACTGCCGGTACATCCTATCTAGCCAAAAGTCGTCGATCGTCTTTTATCAACGACGCATATCTAGCTATATCTTATATAAAGATATTATATATACTAAAAACAATAAATACCGTTGCGGCTTTGATTAAAATAGTAGTATTTACGGATAGTTGTTGTTGTTGTTGTAGGGTTTAACGCCATTTTCAGCACACGATAGGCTATACATGGCGGCCAGTATTAATGGTGGAGGAAGAACCCGGGTAACCCCGGAAAGAACCACCGACCCACGAGAAGCTACCGGCAAGCTTTCTCACATACCCACATTGGCCGAATCCGAGACTCAAACCCACGCAGACAGAGGTGAGATGACAGTGATCCGTAACGGAGAGCGCTTTAGACCACTCGGCCACTCGGGGCCCCTATTTACGGATAGAACAATATGAAAGTAAAAATCAGTCAAGTAACCAAAACACACAAGTTTGTTTATTTATTATTCAGTTATAAAACAAACAAACAAAGAAGGCCAATAAAATAAACTTGATAGTGTAAATCGTCACCGATTAGCTATTTAGCAATTAATAACATCAAAACCAGCATTACTCATCATGGATACGGGAACGAGATGCGATCGGGATGAAAACTTTAACCTGAAGAAGTCCAAGTGTTTCAACTGTATATGATCGAATCTGTTCTCATTACTCAGATATAGAGAGAAAACACTGAATGTGATGTTTTGTGAGTTATGTCACAATCTAGAGTCAAAGAACACTTCTGTAAGCGAACGTGTACAATTTGTGTTGAAAGTCAGGCCTTATGGACCATACAAGATCTAATGAACATATACATTCCCCAAAAGCCGAAACAGTTTCAAACTGCAACGCCTTTGTTCCTATGTTCGACAAAGGGTCAGACAAGGCACATGAAGATATGAGGATATTTCACAATGCCTATCAATAATGTACCTTTTCTCTAGTCAAGCACTAGTTCTAAACCACCAATAAGTTCGGGGGAGTTGTATCATTATGGGGCTTTTGAACCTATGTTACCGATAAAGGTCAAAGTCTTCTGTACCCCATGACTTTACCGTCGAATAACACTCGATATTTACGCGACTGCGCAGGAAGCAAAGTTACCAAGAGGTTTCCCTCCAAAGTCGTATGGGATAGAAGACATTAACCTAGTTTGGTAATCAAACAAACAATTACAAAACCATACGATTGATGATTATTGTTCCTATTCCCGCAACCATACGAGTGTAGCCTTATAAGCATTGTAGTTTTTCGTCGCTAACGCCCCGGTTCCGTGTCTATGTGCGGAGCTGATGGTTTTCCATTTTGACTAGCAGAATTTCAACCTTCTATCGTCGATTGTCAACTAGTACAGTTTACTTATTGTATTGAGACTGCTTTGTGCCTTCAGCGAGAAGTTCCAAATAAATACGTATTCTCGTATGCAGCCGCAGCTAGATTACTTTACCAGCGTCGCCAGCAAATCGACTGCTATCGATACACCTCCAACAACAAATTCGATACTGTACCCGTGGAGATCCAACATGTGTCCGTCCGGGTCCACAATCGTAAAACAAAAATGTGTCAACCGGCCAGTGTGGCATGAAAGATACATAGGCTTCGCGAGAGTAATCAATAATAGATCACTCTGTTCCACATTTGGGGAAAGGTCGAACAAGATGTAAACCCCACCCCCACAAACGTGTTATTCATGGGAAGACCCCCCGAATGGTAACGAACGAATAATATACCACCTGTAATAAACACGCAGCGACGTTAGAGTGCGGGATTGGTAACGAGAAAATCACAGCAAATCATGGTATCGTTCATAAATCATATAAAGTAAATGTATCGTTGATGAGATCATCGAGGTAATGCTCGGGGTTGTATTTGCAACAACACACTGCATTTCAGCATTGATTTCGCGAAGAATTGCCTCACAATTCATCAATGGTGTTATATACATCATCTTTATCTTCAGTAAGTTCCTATATCAACGCGCGAAAGGTAGTCATTAGTCAGCAACCGCTAACAAACCGATGCTGCCTCATTAATGACTACTGGTGCGTTGCTGCCCCGCGAACCGATCACACGAGTGTTTCAAAACGATAAACAAGAACGTGAGGTCATACAGTCCTCCAATGTCTTTTTCTTCATTTGGTTGTTTCAGTTCTGCTTATTGATTCTTTTTATATGCACGTCTTTGTTCAGCTAGCCGCCTGTTCGTTTCTTCTTGTTTTTTACCGGCATATTCGTTTTGTTCTCTTCGTAATCTATCATATTTATTTTTCTTTTTCTTACCGTATGTCAACATGCCTTCTTTTTTCTTTGGTTTTTTGGTACATGTGGGGGTGTAAATGCGCGTCTTTTTAAATGATGCTGTTTTACTACTGTGAGTGCAGATGGGATGGGTGTGTGTGTGTAAATCCACGTCTTTGTTGTTGTTTCATCACATCTGTATGTTTCCCGACAGCAGCGTCTTGTTGCAGGGGAGGTTTGTATAATAGTCCGGATTCGGGTTGAGGTGGTCGTGATTGACATCGTCTTCACATCTTCCCCCTCCTCTACTCGTCTCATAATATCTATAAACATTTCGTTGCCTTGGACAATGCCTCCTGGTTACAATGTATCAAGTATTTTATTACAATCGTACCATGGCTCGTCAGTGACTTGTTTATGTCCATTGATTTCCCCGCATACCAATTTCGTCCATCCATGACTTACATTCGATGGCAATTTCAACACAAACTATTTCCAAGGGGGGGGGGGGATTTAGAATGAAAGCGCCTCGTTTAGGATTTTCAAAGATAAACTGGTGATTTTGTTCATTATATTTTAGCTTCGGTGTTTTCTGCATTGGGTCGTACACAGTTGGTGGTGGCAGTGAAAAATTATCAAGTGCCCTCTGATGTCTTCCTCAAGGTGAAGGGTGTCTTCTCCGATTGCAACTACTGTTCTCTAATGACTTCAATGCATATTTGGATTCCCGTAATCGCATCTCACAAGTGTTCAATGGATTGGGTTGTTCTGACAATCGGAAAAGGTTATTTTTCTGTTCCCATCAGCAAGTCGGTGGTTTAGGCGACTTTTCTTTTACCTGTTCCGCCGTTTCACGCGTGGGTTTGAATACAGATGCAAACGTTTCTTCAAAGCCCACTGTGGGATCTTCCTGTGCAGGCTGTCGCGACTGCAACACATATTTCACACGTTTACGGCCGACCATAATAATAATAATAATGAAGACTTTGTATAGCGCCTAATCTTTAGAAGCTCTAAGCGTTTAACAACATTTGACACCACTTAATAAACATATATAATGATATGATTACAAAAATAAAAACAAACACCACGAAATTAGAAAACATGCTGTAAATATTTAAGGTAAGGAAACATTATTAGGTCTTTAAGTCTGTTCTTGCAGTTGAAATAGGCTAGTTTTAATGCGCTCTTGAATGAGATCACTATGTCTTTGTGTCTAAGTTCAGTGGGCAATTCGTTCCACGTTGCTGGGCAATGGCATGCAAAAGAACGTTGTCTATATGATTTCGTTTTCATAGTGGGAATAATGAGAATACGAGTGTCAGAAGAGGAGCCTTAGTATCTTCCTGGTGTGTACACATGGGTGAGGTCAGATAGGTATGTTGGACTGGAGCCGATCAGTGAAACATAGCACAGAAAACACATTTACACATTTTGTGCTTAATTCTGGATCGAATGGATAGCCAGTGCAGGTTACAGAGCTGGGGGGGGGGGGGCGTGCTCTAATCTTGGTCCTCTAAGGATGATCCGAGAAGCTGTGTCTCGAACATTATGAAGTTTAAGGGGTAGATATTGAGACGAACCAGACAGAATTGAGATACAATAGTCCAGGCTTGAAAGAACTAAGGAACACACAAGTGTTTTAGTGGCATCAACTGAAAGATACTTGCGAATAGAGCTGTTGCCTCTCAGCTCAAGATATGCATCCTTGCATATGTTCATGACATGTTGGTGCAATGAGAGAGTACTGTCGAGAGTAACACCTAGGTTTCACACTGACTGTGAATTTAATGTTGGTGTTGCTGATATTTATTGTCTGAGATAAAGGATGTGAATGAGAAAGTCTTTGTGTTGTAATCAGAATGGCTTCACTTTTATCATCATTCATCTGCAGCTTGTTAAATGTCATCCATGATTTCATATCGGAAATGCACCTCTCTACGCCTTGGATGATAGCTTCAACGTCAGTTGGGTGGCTAGATTTGCATATTTGGGTGTCATCAGCATACAACTGGTGATGATGATCTATGACACTTGAGAGTGGTTGAGTGTATAGAATGAAGAGAACAGGTCCAAGAACAGACCCCTGTGGAACACCAAAACATAGATCAACTGGGCTGAAGTGTTTTCTATTTGCGGACACAATTTGTGTCCTGTTGACAAAGTAGGACTTGAACCATAGTAAGGCTGTATCCTGAATGTCAAATACGCGCTGGAGACGGTGAAGCAATATATCATGGTCTATTGTGTCAAATGCTGCAGATAAGTCAGGGAGAGTGAGGACTGTAATCTTTCCGCTATCCAAAGCAGAGAGAAGGTTTTTAACTACTTTCAGAAGAGTAGTTTCAGTACTGTGTCAAGGGAAATATGCAGACTATACATTGCTAAAAAGACTGTTTGAATTCAGATGAGATTCAAGTTGGGATAGAACAACTTTTTCTAAGTTTTTTGACATGAATGGGATATTAGAAACTGGGCGGTAGTTCTTTAAATCGTTATGGTCGAGTGTTGGTTTTTTCAGCAGAGGCTTTAAAATGGCAGTTTTGAAAAATGATGGGAATTCCCCGGATGAGAGGGAGGTATTAATAACATCAGTTAGTGAAGGCAATATTGGATCTAAGCACTCAAGCAGCAGTGATGTCGGAAACGGATCAAGTTTACATGACTTTGGTGAACTCTTCAACACGATTGTGCGTACTAAATCCATAGAGACAGGTTCAAATACTGCTAACGGTTGCCGCTGAAATTCTGTATCGCAACTGTATCGTGACGACGAGTCAATTGAAATTGTGTTGTAAAGTTTATCTCTGATGGTGGTTTGTACTTTGTCACGGAAGAAATTTGCAAACAGGTCCGGAAGGTCGAGTATTGAGAAGGTAGTTGGAAGTGGTGTACATTTGTTCCTTGACATTAGCTTGTTAGTAATCTCAAATAGCTCTTTGCAGCTGGAACTTTCCGTGATCTTAGTATTGTAGTGGGCTGGTTTCGCTGCATGGACTATGTTTGTGACATTCTTCTTAAAAGTTACAGAGTCGACTAAAGCAATCGCCTTTCTCGATCACTATCAACTCACCTGTCTGCATGGGTTCAAGTCTCATGCTTGGCCAATGTGGGTTTGTGAGTAAGCTGTCAGTAGTTTCCTTTGGGTTGGTGATTGTTACCGGTATTTTCCCGGTATAGCTTATCGTGTGCTAAAAATGACGTTAAACGCAAAGCAACATGTTACCGACATGATCTCGCGTACAACGCATCAAGTGATATTCGGGTGCCTCAACCTTCTTATATAAATTTCATCCACGACTTCAACGCGATCACAAGGCCAGGTGTCGGAGAAAGAATTGCTAGAGGGATCATCAAGGCGGGTATGAAGGCAAAATTTGCGCTTACTTCTTGCAATCATGCCACTCATTAACGGTAAAGCATCTTGATATAATAAACATGAACACGATTTACCCATACACACAAGTTGTTGGTGCAGGATACCCGGTACAACTGATCGGGACAGCGAGGTCGTATCCATCCACTCTCAGATTGTTGGCCTTGTGGTAGCAACGACTCGCCATGAAAACCCCACCTTAGATTCCATATTCCAATCTCTCTGAGCTGTTCCCACTCGACCTTGCTTCTATATATCAATTCGTCCCAGGTCATTCTTCCATGATTTTCCTCTTGTAGGGGTCCCTCTTGGTAACACTGCTTTATAAGCTCATGAGCACTTGAAAAAAAAAATCATGTACTCGCTTGTGATTCAAGGGTTAAATTACAAGGTAGAGAAGGTTTTTGACCTTATTCAATGATAAAATTCCAAAGGCCCATAATGATACTATTGTATGCCATAAGCTCAACTTTCTACAGAAGAAAAAGTATATGACACAGATGTAGCACCAAGTTTTATACATTAAAAAAGGATTATAATTTCAGGAAACGACAGTTACCCTAAGGGACTGCTCTAGCACCCAAGAAGAATTTTCATATGGTCTTCATTGGTTCTTTTGAAATGCAGCATGTTTAAACTACTGCTGATATCCTTCAGCAGTTAAGATTTTCAAATTAGCCACTGTGGTGGCCATATTGGACTTAAGATTGGTACCGTTTTCATTTAAGACACCATTAGAAGATTTCTAGTTGAAACCGCATGTCAATATGACCATCCATTTAGGAGAATTAGTTATAAGATTTATAGCATGTTCACTGTGGTGGCCTTGTAGGATGTCTGCTGGGCACAATTTTATTTGGATCAACCTGATATCCGTACATGCCACTCCACCCCTAGAGGTATAAGTGTAATTGCTAATAAAAGTGGCAAAGAAGTGTAATTTGGGCATAAAAACTGTAATCTATATATTACATGCCATGACTACAGCACACTGAATAAAAAAGATACTTTTATTTTTGTTACTAACCAGGATCTGCAGCTGGTCAAAATTCTTGTCACAAAAAATGATAATAAAAGCAAATTTTATTGCTTTACTTTTATTTTCTAATGTGCCAAAAAGTGTATCCCATATAGAAGGGAGCACAAGACGTAATCTGGTGAAAAAACGTGTAATGATTATGCCAAAAGCGTAACGGTTGGAATGTATGGATATCGTAAGAAATCTTTTGGTGAAAACTATGTGGATATGACCATCAGTTCTTCCGTAGTAGTGATAACAGTATTTCCAAAACTGACACATTGGTTGTCATATTGATATCATACCGGCATAATTTACATTCAAGCCTAACTAGATTTCTATAAGATGTCTTCTGATGAGAAACCTGGTAAAAGATTCCATTTTGGAGAAGTAGGGATAAGATTTATTTTCAAGGTGGCTGTCATGATGGCCATATTTGAAACCAGATCGGTACATTTTCAATAAGGACAAATAGATATCCAATTAACCGTGTGAAAAAACCCATGTCAAAATGACTTCCCATTTATGGAGGAGTCACGATAACAAGACAGTAGATAGCAGATATGCACCATTTTCATGTAGCACAAAATGACTTCTGGTTATAACCAAATGTTTACATGACTTTGCATGAAGGAGTAACATGGACACAAATATATTCAAGCTGGCCACTCTGGTGGGCATAATGGATGTCAGATTTTGACAATTTTCTTAACAAACCAACTAGACACCAAAACAATTCCTTTTGTGAAAATACCATGTTGATACGGCTAAAGATGGCGCGTGTTGTGGCTAAATTGGATGTCAGTTAGACACAATTTTGATTAGGACCAAGTGAACATCGTACAATGTCCTATAGTAAAAACTCCATGGTGATATTCAGAAGTAGTAATAAAAAGAAACAGAACTGTCTTCGTTTAGTTAGGACCACCAATTCATCATACAAGTTCTCTGGTGAAAATATGATGTCAAATTTCGTTCATGAGGAATAGGAATAAGATTTTCAAGATGACTGCCGCATGGGATATCAGACAAGCATGATTTTCTTTCAGGACACAAGTATTTTTTTAGTGAAAACCCCATACTGATATGACCATCCATTCAGGATAAGGTGTGACAAGATTTTCAAGATGGTCACCGTGGTGGCCATATTGGATGCCTCAGCAGTACCATTTTCATTTAGGACCAACCAGACTTTTGGATGACTGTGTGTAATGTTTCATGGCTATCATACTTTTAGGAATCCTGTTGACAAACTTTTGCTTAACAGACAGAAAATAACATACCATCTTGTTAGCTCTCCTGGTGTATGACTAGTAGAGATAAAATCTAAATACCTGTATATGTACTATAAATATATACAAACTAGTTAGCATAAATACAACTATTTTGTCTCTTGTTGTTTATGGATTAATTTTGGTACTTTTTAATTTCCAACATAGATTTTAATGATTTCAAGTATACACAGCTGAACAGTTACAGAAACAAATATGGTTGCACTGGACATCCCATTCCCCACTGACAAAATGAAAATTAACAGCATAACAAAAATATCCCTGAAACCTGATTATATGTGTGTACATGTTTTCATCCACAGCATTTTCATGTTCGCCATACATATTATGTAATGACTTGGGTTACATCATCATTGGACCCACCTTTAATTTTTCAGATTATGTCAAAACTGAAACTTTTGCTTCTGCTGCTGGACACATCATTGCAGTGATGGTGGTTCAATTACTTTCAAGATGGAAAACCTCCGACAAAACAAGTTTTAGATCCATTTCCAGCGATTTTTGTTTGTATGTGAACTGACAGAAAAATGTCAGTAATAAAACTGATTCAAGACTGCTACAAAATTCTTTAAAAGCTCTCATATCAATAGAACCAAAAATAGTGTCACTAATTAGATACAAAATTTCCATTTTTTTCAGACTTTTCAAAACTACACCAAAGTTAACAAGTAAACAACAAATAGGTTTTTAAATGAATGTGAATGTGACTTACTCACCCCTGCATTAGTTTTTAATAATGTGAGGAACACTGTTCCCAATTCAGTAACATGAAGGTATCATGAATGCAACTCAAGGTATGCCATGCAACTATAGTGTACAGGTTAACCAAGAAAAATAGGTCATTTTGAACATGTTCTGGTGAGGTTTTGTCTGATGCAAGGCACCCCTTGACCTAGTTCCCTGGACGTATCATCCACAACTGCAGCTACTAATCCAGGTCACAAAATCTCACCTTGAAACAACAAAGTAATAGTTGTACAAATGTTGATCACTGTAATCTATTCTAACTTCTAACAGTTCGGAATCTTACAATTTTAAGACTGACCAAAGCAGTAATCTTGAGAGGATGGGAGGAAAACAAAATTCTTACAATTAACCTGCCTGTGGATGTTGCTTCTGATACCTGGGGTACTATACAACTAAACTATTCTGTATGTTGCACAGATGAGATAAAATCATGCATTCTGCAAAGAGACCGCAAGGACCCAGACAAGGAGCAAGACAAGTAGCAAATACCAATTTATGGACAAGGTACTTTGATATAAGCTATCCAGACTTTGCTGTTTCTATTATTTACGGATAGATTAAAAAAAAAGAAATTAAATTTCTGCTCCTTTATTATCATAATAGTATGATAATTTTACATTGCTTTTAAGTAGCTTTAAAGGAGTAATATACTTGCAATGAATGTTTGTTAAACAAAATCATCATTTCAATTCAAATATTTGAAAATGACATTGAAATTGCACCAGGCAACTTATAACAGGGAAGAAAACAGAAAGAAACCAATACAAAATTAATGCATTTCATGATCTAAATAATCACTAGCTTATGCTGCGAAAGCTGGTGAATATAATCCTAACACAGAATGTCAGTATACTACCTATGTGCTTGATATTAAGTCGGCATATGCCACAAAAGATTGAACAAAAGGTTCAAGTGGGCCTGTTATCTCTCACCTGGCTTATGTAACCGTTTCACCAAGCAAGTTTATGTAGTATTATTAGAACAAATTCAATGTAAACTATCTCCAAAACTTTCTATAAAGTTGATTTTACCTAATGTATGATATCCTCTCGTTATTTCAAAACATAAAGACACAATTTATATGCAGTGGGAGTCTCTTTCTCGTAATCGCAATCGTTCAGACCTTGGTGATAATAAACCAAACAGGTCATAACTATGGCCTCAAGAGTGATCACAAGTGAAATCTGATAAAAGAATCCACTAATGTGTTGATCTTAGTTTAAAAACTCTGCAGATCTTGACAATACAAACCCGTTATTCAAATTCCAATGAAAGTTATGGTCTCAGCCAATCTCAGCCAATCACATACAAGATTACTTCATAAATATTCATGGCTCTCGCTTATTGCTTGCACGGTCCATGCATTTGATAATATATGCATATATTCCAAGTCTGGTCAAATCAGGTCACAAATACGATATCCCAAGTGGCAACAGCTTCAACCAATCAGATTAAAGATTGTATTATTGTATGAATCTTATTTATTATCAAACTCATCCACGATCTGCATATGAGCTGAAATTTCACGTTTGTTCAAAATACGATCCGAAATATGGTTTCTAAAGTTGCAACAAGTCTGGCTAATCAGATGCAAGATGATACCTCAATAATATCCATCGATCTTACTGAACTTGTCCAAGATCTTAGTGCTATAATTTTATCTTCAAAGACTGATCAAAAATGGATCAGAAATCTGGCCTCCATTATGGCAACAAGGTTAGCCAATCAAATGCGAAAGATCACCTCATTAATATGCATACAACTTGCTCATTATGAAACCGTCACACATCTTTATGATATAAAACCATGTTTCAAGTTTCATCAAGGTCAGATAAGAAATATGGCTTCCAGAGGTGCAACTAGCTTAGCAAATCAAATGCAAGATCACCTAATTAATATGTGGGGATTTCGCTCATTATCAAACTCTTCTGAGTTCCTTATGATATCAATGCATTTTCCAAGCTTCATCAAAATCAGATTAGAAATGTGGCATCAAGAGTGGTAACAAGCTTAGCCATCAAAATTACGATGACCTCATTCATACATATGGATCTCAGCCATTATCAGATTTGTTTGAGACCTCAATGATACTAGCATATTTCAAGTCTGATCATAACTAAATTTGCAATCTGGATTATGGAGTGATAACACTAAGGTCACCAATAAACTGCATGATCACCTCATTAAAATACAAGAATCTTCCTCATTGTCATCCAAGATAGATATCCCAAACTAGACTTGTATCAGATCCAAAATACAAACTACAGAGTGGTAACAAGCAATCATTGATGGGCTGACTCGCAATTCACGATGCGTAAATCAACTTACCTCACATTATCGGTAATATTAGCATATCAAACATAGTCAATACATGTTTCTTCAAGCAAACTCAGTAATATGGTTCCATATCAAGCATATGTTATGATCCCAAACTATGCCTTCAAGGTTGCAAACAAAGTTAAAATTGTTAAGTCTATTTTCCTACACTTTTTTGATATTTCAGAATGAGGCTGGTAAAGAGATGTTGCACTGCAATTATGTTGCATTATTTTTCTTCCATGTGCATTATTGCAAAATAAATGTCGCTATGCAAATTTCTGAAAAGAAGCCATGTCCAAAAAGGTATCTCATCCACCGTACTAAGTAATCTCAAATCTAAGGTTATCAGCAGGATGGGTTTTTGTCATATACAATTACAAAATCCTATCACAACACAAACTATGTGATACAATGAAGGCAGTCATGTGGTGCTAGTTTGGTTTTTGGTTTAAAAGCATTCTTCTTTCACAATATGGCATCATGCTGACGAAATTGAAAAAAAAAGTGCTGTTCCCAAGGACACAATGAAGTCACTGTCCTGGGCTGGTATCAAGCCCATTACTTGGAGTATGAGTGATGTTACCAACAGTTACTGCGATTCAACTTTAAACTATAGACTAAAATACATGCTGGCTTATAATACAAACAGTAAGACATACATATGTAAACACACTTAAAAGTGACACCTCCGACACATATCTTGAACTTTTCCATAAACAGGAAAGTGAAATTGGGGAATCAGATACAAGTATTCAAGCAATAAAGAGGGGTCAAAGAAACACACAATATAAACTGGGGTCACATAAACACATTCTTGAAACTTGGGTTGGAAATTCAGGTTTGATTCCACATTCCAAATCAAACAAGATGCCCAAATTAGCTTGAGTTCCCTTGCCTGGTTGATATTTGTCTAACAGCCAAATGCAAGCGCAGCTGGCCAAGAAATTTGCATCGGTAGGATGCTTTCCATTTAAATTTCAACCAATGCTGCTGACTGCAGTCGTTATGAAATCTTGCAGTTCTTCATAAGCTGTTCAAAGGATTTCTATTCAGTTTTTGCCAATGATGGTCATATGTGATGGAAGATCAGCAGCGTATAAAATTTAAGGCCCTCTAGGACAGGATACAATTTTTATTATATTTCTGTTGAGTAGTTTTTGTGAAGAAATCATGCAAAGATTCATTCATATTATTAACAGTTGCTACATTTGATTGTGTATCAGTATAAGCTGTATAATCTTGATATCTCTATGCAAAGCTTTGTCAAATTTGGTCAAAATATGTTGAGTAGATTTTCATCAGTCATAAAAAGGTTGTTCTATTTTCATTAATAGCGTCTATGTTTGATGGCAGAAAGGTATAATTTGTATAAAACTGAACAATGCTTTCTATCTAGCTTGGTCAAGTTCTATTTAGCAGCTTTTGAGAAGTAGCTGAAACATTTTTCTTTTTTTATTACTGGAAGCCATATCTGGTAGCAGGTCAGCATCATTTACATAAAGAAAGGATATTTTAAATGACAATTAATTATGAATTTTAAACAAATATTACAAAGCCATTGTTTGTTCAAACTGCATTAATTTGGAATGTTTGGCATGTAATAAAAAGTGCTAAATTCTATGTTTTACCTGCACTACAGCTGTATGATTCATATAATTCCTTCACTACATTTTCGTACCCTTTATCTTAATTTTACTGGATATCACTGCTGGTATCTTGTATG
>JAECUM010046525.1:0-13126 GCA_016617855.1 Megalonaias nervosa | reverse complement strand
CATTGGCTTATGATCGGATATACTTCTCCTTGTAACAAAGCATGCGTAAACGAATTCTGCGGCTTTCACATGCAATGCGTTAGACAAGGTAGTTTTGGACCAAAACCGTGGATGCGATGTGGTGTTGGAGTCAGAGGAAAAACTCAGTTGTGTGTGCAATGTGGTGGTAAAAAATACAGAGAGCTGAAACGATATTACGATAAAAAAAATACATCTTCTGAATCTCCTATAAAAACCGAGGAAGATTATCTCGCTAGATTTTCAAAATAATGATTTAAACAAATAATATTAGTATATAAATGAAGCAAAATGAATTTGTAAAGCATCCAATCATCATCAATTATGAAGCACCTCGTGATGGTGTAATTAGGAACTGTAGACTAAAGAAACCAGTCGGTAGTGTTGATAAATTTGGTTATCTTAGATTTAATACCAATGGAAATAAACATTATTTCTCACATAGGTTCGTGTTCGAGTGTTATTTTGAGATCATTAAAGATCGACTTGTAATAGATCACATCAGTGGTGATAAACTTGATAACTCGCTTGATAACTTACAAATTGTTGCACAAAATCAAAATTGTAAGTCGGGAAATACTGGCGGCGCACGATACGCAAGGGCTGTTAAATCCGTAAATACAGATGGTGAAGAAATTATATTTAAGTCAATTAATTCTGCTAGTAAATACTTTAACATAGCATCACCTTCAGTAAAATACGTGGCAGATAATATCACGAGATCTGCTTTTTCCAAAAGGTTTCTACAAAAAAAAACAGATTCCAGTATGTTAGTCTACCAGAACCTTCTTCATGAACCAGTATCATCTCATTTTGCTTTCATAGTTTGTTTTATGCAGGTGTTTTTTTCATTGATGTAATGTTCTTATGGTATCAGATGATTAAGCAAGACAACTCCGTCAAGCATAATAGTAAATATTGCAGTTGTCATACTTGTTGCACTAATGATATTGTGAGTTTTGGTCAGAACCCACATTGCTTTTGCACCTTATCAAGTGGCTGAAGAGTCCAACCCTATAAGTAAGTATCGATATATCCTCCTTTTTCATAAATATCGTTCATAAAAATGATATGTAATTGTGTGTACAGTCAGCACGCAAATTTTCCTCCAGGATTTTGTTGTAATCAAGAAACAGCAAAATCCATTTGTCTTCAAAATACATATATTTAATAGAGATTTACACAGTTTGGAATGTCCCATAGGACACTAATGTTTCCAAGAAGCCCAATGTAGCTAATTTTACTATTACAAAACAAAGAATAAGCTAACCTGAGTCACATATTATCTGTGTTATATCGGCTAATATATATCTCAGCAGTGAATTGTATACATGAGGTTATTTTTTGAAATGAATGGCATTGCGTGTTCGTCCAACTTATCGATTATTTTAGTATCCTTGGCAACGTCTGATTAATACAGACTTTTAGCTGTGGGTTTTGTGTAATGCAGTTTCAAGCATTTGGAAACTGAAAATAAATTCTGATTTTATTAAGAAATCCACAATACATTCAATAAATTCTGATTTTATTAAGAAATCCACAATACATTTACAATAAATTCTGATTTTATTCTGAATACGTACGCGCTAACTATATAATAACTTTTTTAAAATATATACATATTGAAGTTCGGTGGCCGATTGCTAACGCGCTGGATTTTCATGCTCGAGGTCCGTGGTTCGATTATTGTGACCGGCATACTGTCGGGCGAAAGGCGACATTATGCCAAAATTTATTATTTATTGGGGCGTAGCCAGCCCGTCTATTGTTTCAATAGAAAATTTGTACACTCTCCCACCATGTCACTTGGTGGGTGCAATTTTGCACTACCTGGGTGATTATGATGGGGGAGTGTGCAAAAATTTCTATTGAACGTAGAGAAGGCCCGTAGTATTGTCTTTAAGATAAGTTTATATGTAACTGTGTTGTCCTAGGATAAGTTCTTAGAATTAACTTTATATGGAACTGTGCTGTCCTAGGATACGTTCTTAGAATTAAGTTTATATGTGACCTCAGATCCTGCTAGGATGTTATTTGGCAACCTAGGGGATCACATGGGGTTAAAGTGCTGTCCGTAATTAAGATATAATCATAATCATATGTATATAATCATAATCATATGTATATAATCATAATCATATGTATATAATCATCTTGAAACAGTCCTTAGGGACCATTATTTTTATTTTATTCTGATTTTATTTTTATATTAAACAAACACTAATAATATAATGAATTCTGAAAATATTAATGTTATTATTTCTGCGATTAAAATATTACAAAATAACGGTGTAAATATATCTGATAATCTTAATCCTGAAAAAATTCTGTCTGACTTTGAATCGTTAGAACAACGGAAATTAGAGAACAGGTACACTTTGCCATCTGATTATAAATTCATGAAGTTTATCCAGCAGGCGATGTTACAGTCGCTGGCAGCAGTTACAGATAATCAGGTAAAACTGTTTGTACCTCTCTCAAACGCTATTGACAAAATTAAGTTAGAATTATCTCATGAATACGAACAGAAAAAGATTGTGAACCTTCGTATAAGACAGTTAAGAGAGCATTGTGAAAATGAAAGTGAAGGTGGAGTTAATATGATAATGGCTAAACAAAATCCCTGGTAAAAGTATACAGGTTATTTACTTATAATTATTATAATATTTTATTCTGATAATTACGATTTACCCCAGGAAATTTTTTTATTCTGATCCGAGTTAGATTTGGATATTTTTTTTTTTTTTGTTTTGCGATATAACGCTCTATGATCTCACATACAGATTAATACTTAAAACTTCATTCTTCAAATCCAAAATACGTCCTATTTGGTCTGTAAGTTTGAAATGTATTCTTGATAATAACGGATTATGTACACGTAGATAAACGGGGTTAATTGGTTCAGATACAATTAACCACCCGGGTGGCGCTTGAGGACTAAATGAATATAATATATAACCTTGCTCAGCAGCGCTACTTTTTGAAAGATCTACTTGATAGCTGCCATCAATTACATCACATACTAGATTGACTGCGATCGTTGATGTTATATTAACAATACCAGGCGAGATATGACCGCCTCCACCGTATGGATCATTATTATGTTTAAGAATAACCGGTGGTGGGGCTATTTTTATCCACGCTGCAAATACTTTAGGGAAATATTCATCAATGACATCGTTGAGTTGCTTTTTAATTTCAGCGTTATTTAAATATGGTATTATAAATGTTTGTAAATCTTTTTCTGTTATTTTGTAATGATCAAGAAATAATTACTTTCGTATTGGATCTGCGTAAATACTTCCACTGACTTTAGTCGCAACATTTATAATACTTCGATTAGCGATATATAAATCAAATAATATCTCATTTAAATGTTTTATTGTTTCGATTATCTGATTTTTTACACCATCGCCATAATGTTGTGATAATGAAATAAATAAACTTCTTAAATCATTAAGTGTTTTATCGTATTCAGGCTTAAGAACATTAAAAAATATTTTAAAAACTTCTTCATCAACAATATCTCTATCAGTCTTCGCCCTGGCGTCTTTGATGACATTAAATGCTGATCTAGTTATCTTAGGGATCCTTTGACCGTCAAAATCGGTAAAGTAATGTTCATTGTTACTTGGATCTAATTCAAATTTTATACGGTGCCATGCATTTTTATTTCGATATTCTGGACCTTTAATGAATCTTTTTTCGCTTGTCTTAAATTCATTTTTGGTTGGTTCTGGAATTCCATTTGACCTTTGGTCTGGGGGAAAATCAGGCCATCCTAACACAGATCTGATTGAACTTTGATAAATATCTACAACATAATCAGGGGAATTTATTTCAATCGCCGCTGATAATGTTGGTTCGTAAACAGTGATTGCTATTTTGGATTCTTTTCCTGTAATAGATTTAATTCTGCGTTGGAAATCATCATTAATCTGTTCTATTTGATAACTGCCCGTTGAAATTCCAACAACTTGCCAATCAGGAGTTCCATCTGGTTTATTCTTATTCGCAAATACAAGTAAATTATTTGCTGGTAGTCTACCAAAAGATTTTGATCTGATATTTGGCCAGCTATTATAAACTAGTAATTGCGCTAATGCTACTTCCCTTGCTGGAATTGCAGTTGGAAAGTTAACGCTAAATTCAGGATTGGTCGAACTTAATGATATCATAGTAGTTTTTGACGGCGTTGTATTAGTGACGATCTGTAGTAATAGTTCTAACGCTGACATTTATTTAAATACTCAGTTATTTAATTATTATTTTAATAGAACGCACTCTCGGGAATTCAACCTTCATTTTTATCGCAAGTTACTTTATCACTAGAATCGCTAGAGAAGGCGTTGCGTTCCATTCTAAATGCTTCATCGTAGGTTTTCATTATTGTTGCGAACTCCTCATCAGATATTTTACCATCGCTGAGGTACTCAGAAAGATACGATGATAGTTTAGAATAAGATGTTGTTGCTGTGTGTAGTTTTATTATATACTCGTGTAATTTATCATTTGTACACGTAGATATCTTCTTAGCGATAATACTAAGAATACCTGCGATAATCGTTGAAGTTGAAACGACAATTGTTACAACTGCAGGTGCTGTCATTGTTATTGTTGATAATAATAATCCGGTTCCAGCAATCAACAGCGGAAACTGAGTAAACAATTATATCAATAACAACCATACGTCTGCGATATTTTTTTACTTTTACTGTATAATCGTCGATGATATTTTTTAGTTTGGTTTGACACTCACATACTTGTGCGTATCTGTGACGTTGAACGTCGATAAGTGAATCCGTCACTTGATTCATTATGCAATGACAACGTCATTTAATTAAGTAATTAAACAGTTTCAGCTACGAATTCCAGGCACCACCAGAAACGTCTCGGGGGCATTTCCGTTGATGTCAACGTGAACGTTTCTTTGATGTCCTTGGTTAGCATCACCAGCAGAGGATTATGATATACATTCGGTGATAATGAAGTGGCCGCAGTAATTTCCAAACCGTACACAGATAGCCTGTATAACCCATTTACTTCTGCTGTGTGTTCGAGAGTATTATCGCGCGGTGTCCACGTTGATGATCCTGATGCTACTGTGTACACGATATTTTTAATTTGTCCGTGTGGAATTTTAATCAGATTAGTTTTTTGAACAATACTAGGTATTCCGCTAACAATATCGTTGAGTTTCATGTTAATGTCGGAGAGTTTGATATCAACAATTGGTGAACTTCCAAAAAAATCATTAAAAGATCTGTTTATGTTTCTACGAAAATTTAAGAAAGTTTGTACGTGATTAGTAAAATTAGTATTGAATGTAGTCATTTCATTATTGATTGTAGCTATAGGGATTTCCTTATCGTCTACATATTTCTTCGTTGCAGCGTCGAAATCTGATTCTGGTGTTCTAAGATTATTAATACCATTATTATTCATATTGAGAAATGCACGCATTATACCACTGTTGACTAATACGTATTTAGATTCTTGATCATCGACGTATATTTTTGTTGCTGCATCTGTATCTGCGGTTGGTTTTCCAAGGCCTATAATTTTATTTTGGTTCATAATAATGTTACCCATGAATGAATCACCAGCTCGCTTGATAAAATCGTTAACTGACTTACCGGAATATTGTATTTTACCTTGATCAGAAAAAGTAACGACATTATTAATAACCGCGGTGGGAATTCGTATAATAACATCTAACAGTTGTATATTACTCGTTTTTAATCGTCTTTGTTTGTCCTGAAAAACAACGACTTCATTTTGATCCACACTTGTGATATTTAATAAATCATCGATTTCATTTCTGAGTTGATCAAGAGTTGCGTATTTAGATAAATCGACTTGCTGCTGAGCCTTGCGAGAAGATCTTCCATAAATATCTACCATTATATTTACTGATATCTGTTTAAGTGTGACAACGTGGTATATTCATGCACGACTTTATGAGGTGGCGTTGTTGATTTTGATACAGCATCAAGCACAGCGAGTACTTCTCGACCGCATATCGGCGGATCAGTTATTTTTTGTGTTGGTAATGTTGAATACCAGATTTTAGAACGCATCGAATTGTTACTTTGCATAGCAGTATTTATATATTTTAAAAATTCTTTTGGTGGTGCCAACTCATATAAATCAAAATAAATAATTCCACGTGGATCAATTGCATACGCCACCCAATGAGTGCCTGGGCCAGAGTTTTTCTCGAGATTAATAATACCAGTTTCCTGTTGCATTGCAACGGTAGGTAATTGATCACGCATAAAAACTCCTCTAAAGTTTTTTATATTCAGTTGCTTAGCGGCATTAAGTAAATCAAAATTGGACATAGGGAAAATCATCGAATTCGATGACGAAGTTACCGGGGCAGTCTTAGATCTTTTCCGTACCATGAATACCGGGTCCCTGGAAGTCTTAGACCGCGACCGTATGCCGGGCCTGATAATCTTAGACGGCCCGGCTGTGAAACGTTTGGTGCTCTTAGACGTCTTCCGCGTTGTTTTGCCCGTGATCTTTTTGTTTTAAAGTTTTCTGCGTGCATAATTCCTTGACCCGTTGCTTTCTTTAACGCCATTCCATCAGCTGTTCCAACAGCGCCTAATGCAGCTGCTTTTGCAACAGCTGGGGCTGCAGCGGCTATTATTGCTGGTAACGCGGCAAGAAGCGGAAATATGCCACCCGTTTTAACGATGTCTTTAATGACACTCGCAGAAAGATTAAGTTTTATACCATTATTTAATTTTTTTGCTTCATTGAAATGTTTATGCTGGCGTTCTGATAATGATGGCTTATTCGGACCACTCGCGATTTGTTCTCGCTTTAGTGATATTTTTGCCGCACAATTATTTTTGGATGATGATTGTAGCTTTTTAATCTGACCAGGAGTCAGACTGACATTAACTAGATGTGACATTTATAATTATTATGAGCGATCTAATTACATGTTTTCTATTGAGGCATCAATAACTCTCATTCGTCCACCAACACCTTCAAGTAACATCGATTTATCACTAAGTATAACTGCAATTGCTCTGTTATTAGCAATAGCACCAACATCTCTGTTAACATGAGCTCGAAAATATATGTCAATGACGGACTGTCTGGTTAAATCTAAATGTTCCAGCGAAAAGTAATAAATCGGATATAATGTTGTAAAATCTAACTGTGATATTTGCAAACCAGAATCAATATTCTGATCACGTCCCATGAATGTCATTAATCGATGATATACACGTGCTACATGATTTTGACCGAAATTTAACAAAATATCTTCAGCTGGTTCTTGATGTCCTTTTATCCTTAAAGAAACCTCAGAAACACCGAGTTGATCAAATATCATTATGCTTCGATTTTGTGAGTTTACCCGTGCAGCATTTTGTAATGCAATAAATATATGTTGCGGTGCAGAAACACCTCGCTGAGAAGTTATTTGCCATGTGAATAAACCATTAACATTACTCTGCACAGCATCTGTGGTCATTGTCAACCATGATAACATCGATTTACCACCTTGACTCATAAAAGAAAGTAAATGTTCTTCTTCAAGTACTGTTGGAGTCATTACTGGCATCCACAGAGAAAGTTTTGTCAGAATTACTTTACCAGCATCACCAATAGGTCGCCATATTGCATCATCGTCGGTAGCCTTTCGCACAAGTACAACGCTATGTTTGGCTCCAAAAATGACTTTTCTAACATTTCTACAAAATCCAAATATATGTGATAATGGAACTGCACATGAAAACGCTCTTCTATTCCCTTGTAACATTGATCGACGTGCTGCAAATCCTAAGTTAAATTCTGGATTAGCACCATGAACCACCGGATTTACATCAGCATCAGCGGCGTCGGCGAAGTTTCTTGGTCGTCTTATATCATATTGTCTGTTGTCAGGGTGGTCAGAAGTATCCTTTACAAACATCATTGATGGACCAGCTGATCTTGAATAATCATCACTGTATCGCGCAAGACTAAGTATCGTCGTGGCAACATCAACATTATTATGGATTGTTTCAATATTTTTTCCATCAATCATGTATATAGCGCTCTCAAACAATGCCATGATGCCATTATCAACAAAACCAACTCTAACATCAGCGTTGTATTCAGTATTATCTATTTTTATAATCTCACCTTCTACTTCAATAAATGCTTCAGCGGGTAAGAAATATCTGCTTGTATCTTGAACTTGTATCTCAATTCTTCCACGCTCGTCAGGTACACGTGCGTCATAAGAATAATATTGATAATCGCGCACAGATTCATCTTTTAAAACTGGTGCATCCATGTCAAACGCGGGATCAGATATACGCTTGAACATCTTTATTATTATCGTCTTCGTCTAACACGAAGACCGCTTCCTGCTATCAGACTAGCGGCTATATTTTTTTCTTTTTCTAACCCAACATTAGTGTTGGTAGCCAACTCTGCTAGTTTCTGATTAGCAGCTTGATTTATTATTTTACTGACATTTGCGGGCATCACTTCAGTGCTGGCCAGTTTCACTAGTTTAATTCGGACCGCTGGCGGTCTGCGTATTAATCGAGCTAGTCTATTCTTGATTGCTGAGAATGCTTTGCTAGAAACATCACCAACAGCGCCAATAGCTTTTTCACGAACAACGTCAATAGCTTTCATTCCTAATTGCTTTGCAAGCGGTATTGCTTTTGGGGCTATCCCTCTAAACAGACCTTGAACAACATCACCTAGTCCATCTCCGTAGGTCGTTTTGTATACTGGTAATCGTGAATTTATTACCCTAACCATCGTTGGTCTATGAGTATTGTATATGATCATATTATTATTAAGTGATTTTATCACTAATTGCATCTAATTACATACTCAGTCACTATAGTAATCATCGGCGATTTCATTAATGAGGGACCGATACACATTAATATCCATAACACCACCTGTAAATAATCGTTTACAAATATCAGCTGCTTCATTAATAATTTCTGGGGAATTATTGCCAGCTCGTTTTCCTCCCATGAGAATTTCTAGTCGATCAACATCAGCAATGACGTTATTGGGACAAGTAATAAAGCCACTTCCTAAACCACTTCCAGTTGCGCCAGGATCTTGATCTTCTTCCTCTGTTGTTCTAACTGGTTGTCGTTGTCGTGGTGATTGAAGTCGTTTCATCATTTTTTGAAATTGTTGTTCTTGTTGCGGTAATGGTTGTTCTCGTTGTTGTGGTGATGGTAATTTAAATTGTTGTGGTAGTGGTGGTAGCAATCGTGGTGATTGTTGTGGTGATGGTAATGGTGATAGTAATTGTGGTTGTGGATAATCACGAAGTGATTGTGGAAATTGTTGAACTTGTTCTCCAAGTGTTTTTACTGGTTTCTGTAATTTAAAATATTTAACTCTTTCGCTTTCTATATGTCTGTGTACATCCTCATCAAATCTATTAAAATTAATAATATCTTCATCATATCTAATTTCTGGAATACCAGTAGCAATGCGATATACATCCTTGATCCAACTGGCAGAGCTTAGAGATTTAACATGTTCTGGTTTTACATATTTTTGTCTTTCATAATATCCAAACGCGGCAATATCAATTGATTTTTTTGGATCCCTGATAGCAGCAATACCTTCAGGCGTAAATTTATCTATTATCTTAGTTCTTGGTTTAGGTTGTTGTTGTGGTTGTGGTTGTGGTTGAGCTGCTTGAATACGGCCAGCAATATCAACAGGTAATGTTTCAAGAGCTCTTTGTGTTGCCTCAGTTGCTGTAACAATTTTCTTTGTTGGTTCGACAATCGGTTTAAATAATTCTTCTGCACCTTCTGCAAATTCCACCTGAGACTCCTGACGAGCTTGTAGCTGTTGTTTAACTAAATCACGGACGGGTAAATATTTTTTGATTGCCTCTAGTCGCTCTCGAGCTAATCTAGCTGAGTGTGGTTCTCCAATCATTACTGATAATATCTATAATGGCTGTTTAATTTACAGCAGCAGAGAGGGTGAACGACCAACGTTGAGTGACCAGCTAGTAAAATAAACACACCATAAAAAAGCCCCAAAGAGTCAGAGATAAAGTAACGAGATAAGCTAACCCTAAGAAATCTCATGGCCTGACAGAGTCAGGGTTAGAGGTTGTGGTTTAACGTCGCTGACCTTAAGATTTCGTTTTCGTAGGAAGACTTATTTTTTCATAAATAATGTCTCAAGCAAAATGGTCTGTTCACCCTCTCTGCTGCTTAGGTTAATCAAACAGAAAATGAACCAATTAAAGGTCACCGGCCACCTATATTGTACAAACTTGTGATATTATTATAGTCATAAACAAAACGCATTTGTTATGTATGCACACCATAAAAATGTTTAATTAGACTAAAAAAATACGCTTTTCTAAGGAAAAAATTATTCGGCAATATCCGTAAACAATCGATAGTTTCCGCGTGTCAAAACGGACATGACGTACATTTATCCCTTCTATTCAACCCAGCCATTCAAGTGTTTAATTTCCCCACATAAATGTCTGTGAGCAGCAGGGAGGGTGAACCCTACAAAATTGGATTCGAGCAAACATATCTAAAACAAAGATTTCACACGAAAAAAATTAGAAAAAAAACGTCAATAACGTCAAACTGAAACCTCTAACTTTCCGTAGTATTACCAGTGATGAGATCACCGGTGATGAAATTACTGGGTTTAGTTCGCGCTGTTACTTCGGCGTTGACATCCGTGTTTATAAAATTTATGTGAGTGTTCGTTTATGTAATCGTGCACGCAATTTTTGTTAGCTCACCCTCCCTGCTGCTGTGGGTTTTATCCAAATATTGTATCGAGTCCGTTACGATATCTTGACCTCGGATCATGTAAATTTATTGTTATAAAACCAAATGGGGTAGCTTGTGCTTTTGAAAAAAGTGTTTGAACTTAATCATGTCCATGTCCCCTGAACACCAAGTATAATAAATATTTTGCAGCGTATGATTATCAACTCCGTTAAACACAACTATTGCAATTATCCCTGATCACTTTAGGTATTTGTGTATAACGCTGTGTAACATAAATCACGTCTGTATTTTTATGTCTACCTCGAGAAAATATCCTAGCTGAATTTGATTGTTTGTCCAGCATAACATCGTCGTACACTACTAAATTATTAATACTTCCATCCAGATCATCTACAGATGGCGCTTCATCAATATCAGTAATAAAATCAATAACGTCACTGTCTTCATTCAGCAACTTTGCATTTTCATTAAAATCCTTAAGTACTTCATAGCATCGCTGATCATCTACAGATGGTGCTACTAAATATAATTTATCCCACTTCAGCCATCTCATTATCAGATTAAGCAATAATTGTGTTTTGCCTGATCCAGATGGACCTATTATTATCATTCTGATAGCGCTGGGTGATGTTTTACTGGCTCTTGTTGTCGTGTCGCAGAAAAATCAATTATATCCATATAATAAATAATATCAATTTATATTGTGTTCGATGCAGGGCAGCCACGTCCACCACTGGATTAACAACAATAATAACAAAAAATAAAAAGCGTGCACTGACAGGTAAATGTGAAAAGTGTGGCACAAAAAAATATTATTTCAAACACAGCGACAGGAGGTGATATTGCTGCTTCGTTGGGAAAATTACCAGGATTACCGTGGGCGAAATATCCCGGGGAAAAACATTTACCGGGTTATAATTATTGTGGGCCTGGGACTCGTTTAGATATCCGTCTCGACAATCAAGATTAACCGCGACCTGGAGAATATCCCGTAAACAAGATTGATCAAGCGTGTTACGTTCACGATATCGCTTATCGAAGTAAAGATTTACAACAGCGACATCTCGCCGATATCAAATTAATTCATGCCATAAATAATACAAAAGATAAATCACTTCGAGAAAAATTAGCTGCTTTTCTGGTAAAAGCTGGTATGAAAGGTACAATTATGTTAGGGGCTGGGTAATTAATTATACAATTATTATAATGGAGTCCATTTATTATTCCCCGAGAGGATATTGGAAGGGCAAAGCAGAGATTAGTAAACTTACTGAAGCTGCAAAAGTTTCACGTGCTGTTGCTGCAGCGTGGTTAGCACGACAAGCAATATGGCAAATCTATCTACCACCACCTAAAAAAATTCAGTATGCACATTTTGATGCCAGCGTTCCCAATGAAGTTCATCAAGCAAATATTTTGTTTTTACCACATGATACTATTAAAACACGTGGACGTCAATCACGCACATATAAATACGCGCTAACTGTCGTTGACGTTGCAAGTAGATATAAAGAAGCAGAACCACTGTCAACAAAGACAGCAACTGAAGTTGCATCTGCGTTTGAACGAATTTGTCAACGTGGTGGTCTACGATTGCCACGGTTGCTACAGGTTGATCCTGGCAAAGAATTTCTCAGTGCAGTATCATTGCTGATGAAAAAACATAATGTGAAAATCAGACGAGGACACACCGAAATTCATCGTGATCAGACAATCGTTGAAAGATTTAATCGAACACTTGCTAAGCGGTTATTTGGATACCAGTATGCGAAGGTAATAATTTATACAGATACAAGATCTCGCGAATGGGTTGCAAGATTATCAAGTGTGATAGCTGCGTTAAATAATGAAATTACTCGTGCAACTTCTATGAAACCTGTTAATGCAATTACAAAGAAACATATACCAATATGCCGACATGAATCTTCCTCTCAACCAGTACTAGGTAATGTGACCGTAAGATATTTATATGAACCTGGTGAACTTGAAGGTGGTAAAAAAAAAGAGCAACTGATCCTATCTGGAGTGTGACTACACATAAAATTTCTAGCGTGGTTAGATCCACTGGTAGACCTGCAATCTACAGACTGAATTCAACTGCTCCTCAGCGTGGATTTGTTCGCGAACAATTACAAATAATTCCTGAGGACACACAATTACCACTGCGTTCACTTTTGTAAATTGGAACCCCGACGTCGATTGCATTCAAGACATGTCAGCATCACATTATCACGTGTATGACCAAGATCACTATTAATTCTATCCACGGTAAATTGTTTTGGATTATTACAAGAATACTTCCACAACATGTGACAGTTACAAATTACACAACGATTATTCTG
>JAECUM010046524.1:0-10321 GCA_016617855.1 Megalonaias nervosa | reverse complement strand
CTTGGTTCCTGCAGACATTATATCAATAACAGCACAATAAAGACAAAATGTACCAACTGATATTACATTCTAAAAGCACGCTACAATCCTGCAATACACCTGGCTGCATGTGGAATCTAATGAATCGAAATAGATTACGTAATATATCAGAAAAAAAGGAAAAACTTCGGATGACATATACAAAAGTAAAGTGATGCATTCATGCTCAAACAATACACTGCACAGTAAATCATGAATCAAAGAAGAACGAAAAGATAATCACAGTGGAGTCATTTATATTCGCTGGAATAATTTTTGGTGGTTTTGCAACCAAAAGTTTATTGGTATTTTAGTTCGTAAATGTGTTAATGACAGCAACGACAACAATACCATTTTAAGAGGAGTATTGTAATCCCGGGTTTGTTGCAACCACGAAAATTGCTAACCCACAACAAAACAAATTAATCCACAGTAAATACAATTTCTTTGATGAAGATATGTATTTCTCTCTTTCTATCTTTCTCTCCTGAAAGAACGTTTATCACATTCAATTACCGTCGATACTCGCTTATAAATCTTGTCAAGCTGCATAGATAGCAGACCTTGGTCTATACAGTTAATTAGGAGTAATCAATAAAAACAATAACATAGACATACGGTATTGAGGTAATTAAGAATGTGTCCAAGTGTTTTTATGCAGGAGCACTTTGGTTTTCTGTTCCAACAAATATTCCTACAAAACCTTTGAGATGCCTAATTGGGTGTTTGATTTACCGAAATCTGTCGAAAAACATCACTTACTGATATAATTCTTGTGAAACAGTAAATACCTTGGAAAGTAAAAACAATAAACTAGTGTCGTACCGTAGTTTATACAATTTTTGACCCATTAAAAAGCAGATGCAGGCGTATCGAACAAATCGTATTTTAAAACTCAATTGCCATTATCTCCAACAAAGTGGTTAATGAGTCTTTCTTATATCGACTAAATTCACCTTAAAGACAAGCTATACGAACGTCAGTAAGAAAGTGCGAAAGCACCCGTCTGTTTATAATTTCCGTGCTCCTGGTAGTATATTCAGATAAAAAGTCTATGGTAATTTGTATCTATTGCTTGTTTCGATGAAAATCACACCTGTCTTAATTGTGTCATATCTCGAATAGTCATCTAGATAGCGCTCATTATTTAAGAAGGTGTATCAAAGGCAAATAGTGGAACTGTCTGATAGCTCAAAAGTATTTGCTTGTGAAGATCGAGGTTAGAATGGAATGCAGTCACGGATCCGGGACTGATTGCTTCAACAGATGAAAGTGATATTGTGCCGAAGCAATTCGAGTAAAGTGTCTTGCTCAGGAACTTACTCAAGTAAACCAACCGGATTTGATCCGAACCAACCGGATTTGATCCGAAAGAATGATTCAAAAGTCCGGCACGCTAACCACTGCAACTCTTCCCAAGGATCCAAAAGGAGGGATTGTGCGATAACCCCAAACCAACTGGAAAATCATTTATAAAAAGAAGCATATTTGACGCAAGATACCTTAGATCGACCGATTAATTAATTATTTTTGTGTAAATGGAACATTGGCACACAAATGTCTATTTAGTGCCGGGGCAATAGAAATAAGGTACAATGCCTGTAGACACACCACGACGTCATACCTGGGCTGATCTGATAGCAAGATTCGAATTCATAACCTTCCGTTCGCGAGCCTGACACGTTAACCACTCAGTCTCCACAACTCCTACCATGAGTGCAGTCAGAAGGCTTTTGGGCTAAAACCCCACCAGCTGATTTCTCACTGAAATAATTCCATATTTTTAACACAACTTATGCATTATATTCATTGGCACATCAACACATGAAAAATTGCTAATTGTCTGGGCATTGTGGGTAAGGTACCTTGTCCAGAGACACGTTACAGTAGCCGACCCAGGGATTGTCACTGGAAGAATTCGAAACCCCAACTCATTAATGGTGAGTCTTCAACACTAACTACTGAGCCAACGCATTTTCTTAGTTGGCTTTGTAATTTTCCTTTGAAATCTTGAATACGACCATCCATGGGTAGTCTCAGTCAGTGGCAGTAAGAAATTAATTTCTTTAGGTTGCGGTAGACATGTCTGGTGTGGTTCTGTGGTGTTTCCTGTCATATTTCAGCATATTATAGGCTATACATGGCCAGTGTATTTAGTGCATGAAGATCCACTGACCCACAGGAAACTACTGGAAATCTATCTCACATTTTCACACAGGTCGAGTTGAGATTCGATATCACGCGGACAGGTGTGTGTGTGTGTGTGTGTGTGTGTGTGTGTGTGATCTGTAAAGGCGGGCGCCTTGGACCACTCTGCCTACCAGTGTCCCTTCTGTAGACAGAAGTCGGCTTATAGCGTAAAACTTATACTGTAAAATCTTACCATCATTATATTGGTAAAAACAGTGCCTCTCTGTCGCATTTTACACCAGTTATCTTCTCAAAATTCTCAGCCTATCATCTCATTCTCAAAAGTTTATAATTGTACTTTTATTGTATGAACGCAGTTAAGTTTCCTCATTCAAAGGTCAAAACTGTCCGCCAGGAAATTGCCAATTTATACAGAGAAACGGAGAGAGCTTTTTGTTATGGATAATTAGAAAACTGCAAAGTGGCAACAGAAGGACCACCCTTCCGAGAAACCAAGAATTTCTTATCATGAATGCCATTTCAATAAAATGCCTCCTATCACAGTGTAAGTTTGATATCGTCGACAAAAGACGCAACGCGAAAACAGTTTCAACATCTAAGCATGTACAAATGGAATGTTAACACGGGCAGACAATTTGTAGAGCAAGTTGTTGGCTGACAACTTTATTACGTTATGCTAGCAAATTTTAGGATGAGCTAGATATTGACATGTTTAACTAACAGCCACCATTTACTCTCTCATTCAACCGCATTCAGACGACAGATATTTGAAATTAACGTTAGGAGCAGCAAGGAAGGGGTGAGGGTAGGTGAAAAATGAAACATGCTAAAACTGATTGTAGAGTATAGACATTAGCGATTAGTTAGGACATCTCTATAAAGAGCCATGGTTAATTGCTTAAAAAGTTTTTTGTTGTTGTTAATGGTGATGTTTTAGTTACACTGAATTTATTTATTAAACGTTCTAGTTGATCAATGCATATATCAGTCGTTTTCTCCCAGTGCATAAATAAGAGTTTTTTGACCCATATAATATTCTTATTGTCTCTTAACATTTTCAAAAATTCCTACTGTGTTTCTTAGTTTGGGCTTTTCTTTAAATATAATTTCTTAAAGTAAATGGATCATTTGCGCAACAAAAGGGTCCATAGCTTTCTTTTTCATATAGAAAAATCTATGCAAAAGTTAGGTCAACTATGTGTACTTTTACAGGCCCCAGAGTTTCTGTTTCAAACAGGTTAAGACTAGATATATATATGGTCTTCCAAAGAAACAGTGCCCGTTTAAAGTACAGCAGGAACACATGTACTACTGTATAAAGGTAGAACAAAAATCGGCAGTTCGATGATCTGCAATGCCTGATTCCTTTGACCATAATGAAGAATTAAGCAAATTAATGCTCAGGTGCCTGTAACAGTTCCCTTTCCAAACTCCTAGGGTCTCTGTTGTTATTACCAATTCGAATTTCGGAGAACCCCTTTTCCGGCTAAATATAATGATTCAGTTATATATATATATATATATATATATATATATGCGTTATATAAGCAGCAGGCAGCATAAGGCATATATATATATGTTAAGAGCAGCAGGTTGCGCGGCGCGTTGCTGGTTGTATATATATGTATATATATATTAATTTGTTTTGCGTTTTGCAAAATATGTAATTAATTTTGTTCAATCAAGACGGGTTTTCATTGAAATAACAACATGACTGTTGGAAAATTGTCCTTTTTCATATAATTTTATATCAAAGAAAATAGCTTTTCATGTCTTTCAAATATCACAGTAAAAGGGTACTTTAGAAAATCTACAGTGTCTTGATTGCTGGTAATACAAAGAAATAGACCCAACTAGGAAATAAAGACGAACAAATTTACGAAGGCGGTTATTTTGCCGCTACCCACCCACCCACCGACCCACACGAAACAAAACACTTGTCACATACTTACATTTTCTACACTAGATTGGATACAAGTTGTCATTACATGTTACTATTTATCAATACGTTCCTTTCTGTATATGTATCAAGTCACGCATACTCACAAAATATATTGATTTTCGTAGAAAGACTCCTCCGTGTTTATGCACTAGAATTATCGGATGAGTTCATCACCAAGCAGGTAATGTAATGCTCTACTATACTGGATCTACCACGACTAAACTATGCAACACATTAGGAAGATTTTCCCTTAGAACTACATCAGCGACAAGAAATGAAATAATTCTCATGATGCATATGCTTCATTCAGAAGTAGACATATTTTTACGTATGTACAGGACACATAAAGCGAGAAACTGGACGTTTGTTGTCCTAACCAACTGCTACCTTTCATTATCAGTACAAAAGGACACAGCCATGATAAAATTCAAAGCCATTCTGTCATGACCTGCATTAAACAGGATTGGCATTGAAGAAGAAGAAGAAGAAGAAGAAGAAGAAGAAAAAGAAGAAGAAAGAAGAAGAAAAAGAAGAACAAGAACAAAAGGAACAAGAACAGCAAGAAAAGGAAGTTTAATTTACGATATCTATCATACAGACTGGTATCAAATTTTAATTTACAATATCTATCATTCAGACTGGTATCACATTTTAATTTACAATATCTATCATACAGACTTGTATAAAATGTTAATTTACAATATCTATCATACAGACTGGTATCACATTTTAAGAACGTATAAGCATTTGAATTTGACGATGTATACGGAGTAAGAAAAAATATTACATATACATGTGATAATAACTATTTTTTAATTTCTAAAATATTTAATCACATTTCCTTGCACAATACACAAGAACTCCTTGATCAATATATTCTACAATGATAAATGATAGACACTCACTGACCCTTCACCTGAGCTGATATAAATACGTCCTATTTATTTGATTCGTACATCAGATAAAATCAAAATGTTTTATACGGACGATTTGAATTTGTATATGATAAAAATTGGCAGTCGGACGTTAGACCTAAATGTCTGACAAGTTACCAGTGCACCTATAAATCGCGTGAAATTCACACCTTGGCCAGAAATAACATTGTTTTGTGGTCCATAGGTATCGATACGTGTTAGGGTTTCAGTGATATAATTAGAAATCCACCTTGAAACAACAACAACAACAAAAACAAAAGTATATCATGCACACATCCAAGGAATTAATAACGGTACAAAATTTTTCCCTGGCACAGTGGCTTATGTTCTAAAACGTCGGTGTACAACAAGTGATTCTAAAGCAAACAGTCATGAGTTCGATTCCCAACTAAGGAATACTTTTTAATGAAGCCTTGTTGAGAAAGCCATATCCAATCGCTTAGAGAAGAAGAATAATAATAGGAAAAGAACACACATTGGCTCTCAAAGAACCGCATGGTCGGGGATAGCAAAAATATTTATATTTTCAGGCAATTTTCTCCTATAACTACTTGTATTTGCATGTTTCCTTTACTAACTTTAACTTAACAGCATTAAGATTTTTATATTTTGAAATGAAGATGACGTTGAACAAAAAAAAGTTTAAATCATATAGGCCTTTTACAGATACCATTCATCGAATGACTGCATCTGCATCTATTCAAAATTAGGACCAATTTGCATTTCCACGACATTATACAATACGATCTATGAACTTTACAACACACTCGACTATGCATCTGCATCTATTCAAAATTAGGACCAATTTGCATTTCCACGACATTATACAATACGATCTATGAACTTTACAACACACTCGACTAATCATATGTTCGTGATAGAATGTCTGAGATAGGGGTAACATGAGGAAACCACGAACCAGTGATTATAACATTCAGTAGTGGTTCAACCTGGGACTGCAGATATACAATGTAAGCTTGATATCTCTGCGTTATGTGGAATCTTACAAATGCTATTTGATCAAGGTTCGTATCCAGTGGAATCACAAAATGCTAACTTACCCATCTATTCCTATCGGAGAAGTTATAAAACAAGATCTCGTTTGCACTTCATAAATGAGACATTTGTGTTCTACGCTCAATTATCTGTTTGTTTTTCAGATAGATCTTGATAAAATCTCCAATAAATCGATACGGGCTTCAAGTCTACTAACTTTTAAAAATCGGAAAATTTCTAAAATTTTTTAAATTTACCAATGGTGGTTCTATTGTAAAAAAAATAGAGAAGCGTTGATGGCAATTATATTTGGTTAGTGTTCTCTTTCGCCGAGATGCACAACGTCTGCCTTGGAGCTGGTGTATTTGTCAACGCATATTTGGAAGAAACTAAAGCTATGTAAACACATAAATCACATATCATTGGAAGGTCAGATACCATATACAGACGTAATTTTATCGAGATACGTAACAATTGCAGACTCACAACATTGTTAAGTTCTTTTGAGAAATTATTTGTAACCTTGATAAATAAGAAAATATAAATGTTTTTGAAAGAAAACAATCAATTATCTGAGATAAATGTTGGTTTTCAGAAACGGTTACCATGGAAACTGTCATGATATTATATACTTTAGAGTACTGTATAATTGCAAAAAATGAAAAACTTCTTTTTATGTTTGTAGACGTTAAGAAAGCATTTGATAATGTTTTGGAGACTTTGACTATGGTCTTAATTATTGTCCACATGGGTATCCAGGAACTGCTTTTATTTTATCTTTATTCTGCATCAAAATATTCAATATACTCAGAAAACGTAGACATCCTCTGTATCTATGTAAATAAGACCAGGGATGATCAGCTTCTGGTACGAATTATTCACAGGAAAAATGTCAAACATGTTATGCATTTTATACGGCTTTTTATGTTCAGATATTTTATTAAATGAATTTGCGATTTTAAAAAAAAAGACACTTGAAAATTTAATTCCTTTAGCTAAGGCGTTATTTTAGAGTAGCAATTTGTTAGCAACTCTATGTAAAAAAATGTTTGCTTATTAATTCAAACAAACGTGGGAAGTCAAATTTTAACTTTTCAATAACGTGTCAAACCATAAGCGTACTTTCAAATGATTTAAATGTAGAAAATTACTTCTTATATTTGTCATCCAAAATTAGTAAAGCGCTTGCAACGTTTCGATCTAATAACCACAGATTTTCAGAGTGGTGTGAAGATACCTGGTAATACAAAAACGTGATGCTAGTGATTAATACCACCTTTTAGTTGTGTGTGATTTTTTTTTCTTCTAATCAATAGGAATATTATTTGGAATAAACATAGATACATGTCAGATATTCATCGTAATTACACAGGCGTTCTCTCTCATTTATTAACTGTTAGTTTACATAGTTATACATATATATGTTTCTTTGATTTTGCGTTGAAATGCGTCTTTCATAAATTGTATCTTGACCTGCAACTTTCAGAGATGTGCTCAAGTTTTTGCAACAAAAAAAAAAAAAAAAAAAAAATTGTCGTCATTTTGAGCATTTTTGTTTTGAGAAATAAACGAGAACAGTTAGTTAATTCGTGACCAATCCCATATTGTTTAACAAAATGACAGTAACATTTATCTAAATCAGCAACATATGCCCCGGCATGATATGAGTGTAACTAATGCGAGACCGTTAAAATAAACACGTATGTTTATAAGTATTCTGCTAGTCTCATAACATCTTCTCCATGATTATGCTACAGAATATGTGTATGATGTATTATGTACCCATAACTTTATTTTCCTCAGATGTCAGAGTTTGTGTTATTCTGATATATGCAGTTAGATCAAATTCACAAAAGTAAGTATTTAAAAAACCTTTAATACATGGAAGTTATAAATGCAGTCTGAAGTTTATGTAAAATACACACACGCACACTCACAAGCATGCATTTGGTGGTGGGGGTATAAGAGGGGTACCACAATATTGGAAATAATACTAAATAATTAAAGAAAAATCCATCATTGTTACCAATCATTGCATTTGAAACTCTTTGCAAGCCCGAACTACTTCAAGCACTGTAAGACTGTTAAAGAAATCTATCTACAAATATCACCAGTTGATGGAATTCTTTTAATACATAAATGCCTTAATTAATAAACCAACAACATAAAAAAAAACATAGTATGGCGCAAAAAAAGCAACTAATTTACCGTACGGGTCTAGTTTTAAGTGCCATTAACAACCAGTGGCAGGCTGACTAGACAAGTGGTATTTTCGTCAACTTTTTATATTTTGCCCAAAGGTTACAGAATCATTCTCACACACAAACTTGATGCAAAATTCAGACTTCTGGTTGTTCTGTGCCTGCGGTACAGTTTGAGCTGGAGTGTAAAAATGTTTTCTGTAATCTGTAAGACTGGTATAATGGAGGAGTGAATTGGTTCCTGAAGATGGCCTGCACCTAGATTCATCGGCAAGATAACCCCGGTCAATTAGTGATTCGCAATACTCACAGATCTTATTTCCAAGACGGCAGTGCGACAACACGTGTTTATTACTTGCTAGAATGAAAAAGCACACCTGTCTTAATTGGGTTTTACCTACAACGCTCATTCTGGTTGAGTGTATTATCAGAGACGAACGATGTACTTACTTAATGGATGCGAAGGTTGTATTAGTTGCATAATTAGTACGGATAAAATTGACCAATCAGTGCGTTCTCTGAGGGTTCATGTCGTTGTTGTATTTGTATGGGGTTAAACGCCATTTTTTTACACATGATAGCTACACATGACGGCCAGTATAATGGGTATTAGAAGAACATAAGAAGAACCACCCACCCACGGGAAGCTACTGACATGTTTTCTCATACTCACTTTGGCCGAGCCCGAGACTCGAAACCACGCGGACTGAGGTGAGACGTGAGTGATAAGTAAAGTAGAAACGACTTAGACAGCTCGGCAACCCGGGGCCCCTGAGGGTTCATACGATTTATGTCCCTTTCAATAGGTTAGTCATTCGGGATAAGAAAGCATTTAGCTCATGAATGATTCATAATTCTCCATAATAAATTCAGACTGGAGTTTGTTTGACTCAACAAATGTATTGCTTTCAAAACATGACCGTGACACTGACCTCTTAGAAATAAAAGCATTTGGGATAGCTCTCTCTTGATTCTATTACTTATTTTTCAATTTGAAGCAATCAGAAATAACGTGCTCTTTCTTCTTGCAATAGGTGCACGTACGAAGAGATAAGGATCTCTAATCAGTCTTATCAGAAATTTGATTCCTAAAACTGTGCCAGCATGAGATTTCGAAGTGCTCGCATGAGACTGAGATGGATTTTTTTAAACCAAAAATCCGCAGAGAGGAAGACTTACTCACTAAAGAAACATTGTGAGTCAAGTAATAATCGTCAGCTGTACAAGCATCATTTTTTAAAGTTTCGACCCTTTGCTCGTTAAGGTATGTCTTAACGTCACTATGGACGCAATTCTTTAACTCTTCAGCTAATATGAGTTATCTGAGGTTGTTGTAGTCTTGAGCAACCTTTTTGGCTGAGCACCCCCTGTCAAATAATTGTTCTTTCTCTCCTGCAAATTAGAACCCCTTCTGTCCAGTTTCTTTCTTACAGTTCCTAAATTTTTGTTGATATGTCTAAGGTATCAACTCATAATCCTTCAAGATACATTCCTTATCCACAATGAAATCAGCACTTTGCTGTCCTGACAGTAAAGTGTACACTTCACGAGCTTTGTCATTATTTACACTTTGTAATAGTACAGTCCAGTGCTCTCTTGGCCATTTCAAATTGTCAATAAATAAACTTTGTAATAGTACAGTCCAGTGCTCCCTTGATCATTTTAAATTGTCAATAAATACACTTTGTAATAGTACAGTCCAGTGCTCTCTTGGTTATTTCAAATTGTCAGTAAATAAACTTTGCAATAGTACAGTCCAGTGCTCCCTTGGTCATTTCAAATTGTCAATAAATAAACTTTGTAATAGTACAGCCCAGTGCTCCCTTGGCCATTTCAAATTGTCAGCAACTTGTTCAAGATAATGAGAATAGCAATCTACTTTATTTTCTTTAAAAGAGGGTACTAGCCTAATATTTGTAGTTGCATCAAAACTTATGTGTAAAGGGAGGGGCATTTTCCTCCTGCCAGTTCTAATCCTTTTAGTCTAAATTGCATTTCTCTTTCTTCTTTTCTCTTTCTCTCTGCATCTGTATTTCCATCACTTCTTTTTCATTTGCGTTTGCATTTGTCTCTCTTTC
>JAECUM010046523.1:0-12044 GCA_016617855.1 Megalonaias nervosa | reverse complement strand
ATATTTTCTTCGTAGTTCTCCATATAGCGGACAAGCAGTATTCAAAGGATATCCATTACAACTTTGACACAGTCTTTCTTCATAGCAAATGTGTTTTTTTAAATCTCCCTGTATTACATCTGATTTGCAAGTTTTCTGAGTAGAGCGATTGTTTGACAAGTATCTCAATCGCCAAATAAGTCTAGATATCTTCTGCTAAGGTTTGCTTCTGTTGACTCATTTCATTGGGTTTGCTGCATCCTGGAAATTGATTCATTCATTGAGTTCATTATAGGTGATATAATTTAAAATCGCATCCACATTTTGAAATAATAGATCCTTGAGATTTGGGATAAAATAACTGTACTTCTTCTTTATTCCATATTTATTTATCTATTACCTTACCCTAGAATCACTTATAGCCTTTTGTTCATATTTTACCCATGTAGTCAGGGGAAAATACTATAGGCATATGTTAGATTCCGATCTATCATATATGTCAAAATACTATATATTTTTATATACATACGTCAGCTAAAACATAATCAGTTGCTGAGGCCGAGTTGCCATGAATACAGGTAAGTCTCCATATGCCTTTTCACCGCTCCGGTGGCCAAGTGGTTAGAGTGTCCGCCCCGGATGCGGGAGGTCACGGGTCCGAACCCCGGCCGAGACATACGATACACTTATAAAATGGCACTAACAGCTGCCTCGCTAGGCGCTCAGCATTAAGAGGTTGGTGTTAGGACTGGTCGGCCTGGTGTCAGGATAATGTGATTGGGTGGGACATCATGCTACATGTCTGCAGCTTGATGCCCCAATGCTAGACATCGCTATAAACTGCCACACTGCAGACGTCGTAGCGATATGACTGAAATATTGTTAAAGCTACGTTAAAAAGCCAAATCACACACACACACACACACACACACACACACACACACACACACACACACACACACACACACAGCCTTTATCTGATACTCATGTACGATTAGCGATCCTTAACCCCAGTCATCTGACATAGTTGTATACATTTTTTCTCCATTGTGATTTATCTCCCTTACGTCATGATTAGCCCGACCATAATAATGTCTTCGTCTTCAGAAAATTTAAATTCTTAAAATAGGTCTATAACACTATCATATTTAATACAATCTAGCTTAGTACCCTTCTAGTCATTAAAATCACCCACAATTATCATCTTATAGTCAGTATACTTAGTTCATAGGTAAGCTATTTCATTTCTCTACCACTGCATATACATTTTCCTCTGAGTGAACAGTGTATACAGGTGACACTCAAGTAGTGTCTCTAACCATGGAATCAAATAATAATAATAATAATATCTAACAAAAACATATCAATATTGGCTCACCGCTCCTATGTTGTTCAAAACTTCGAGATCTGTATAGCGGTTTAAGAATTTCGCTTCATATCAGGGGTGGGAGGGTGGGGCACTGCTTGGAAAGGGAGACATGTTTGAATATATGTTCGATATAATTAAGGGATAACCGTTGATAAAAATCGTTGGGATATCACTGCTTTCCGATAGACTCCTAGTTAGTAGTATTGGGTTGCATGAAAATACGATATTTGTCAAGTTCCATAAATATGACTGAGATATGGGCCCTATTGGAACCACATGTCTAAATTTTCATTTCAAACTGTTACCATGGTTTCTTCAGTTATATTGTATTAGCAAGGGCATCCGTATCCTCTGAACATGATGAACACTTATTTTCCAATCCTTCAGAAAAACATCGCTGATGTGAAAAATCATAAACAAATAGATTCCAATTCATAAACTGGAAAGAAATCATTCAATTCTCTCTCTCTCTCTCTCTCTCTCTCTCTCTCTCTCTCTCTCTCTCTCTCTCTCTCCTTTAATCCATGTTGCAATAATCATAGTTTATTACGATGTAGGATTTTGTTGTTTAGGTTTTATATTTTATCTCGTTCGCAATTCATGAATCAATGACACGAAAAATAAAAGATATATTTTAACAATAACAATTATATCAGGAATTGATTGTTTATTTTAACAGTTGAATTTTGCTTGGTTTTGGAGAGTCAGTATTATTCAAAATGAGGGGTTATTACTTAGAATGAGGGGGTATTAGAATATTTCTTGATTTATAATTACTGCTTGGGTCAGGTGTACATGTGTCAGATTTTCAGGACATGGCAGAGTATTTATTCAGTACTTTGGGCCCATAATGTACATGATATCAGATAATAAGTTTAATATACACTAGTACAGTACAGTATTGCAAAATACAGTATTGTAAAATACAGTAATTTAGGTGTTGAAATCGATACTTATAGAAATCTGATCTCTTAGCATAAAAAGAAAATCCAAAAACTTTGAAACACTTGTAATTCGACTTTATTTCCGGACTGGACACTAGATTTATAAATGTATTAACTGAAGGACTGATATAGTACGTGTTTTAAAGTGTAATAAGAAGTGCTTATGCGTACGTGTCGTCTAGACATTTCTGTCTTAAAGTGTAATAAGAAGTGCTTATGCGTACGTGTCGTCGAGATATTTCTGTCTTAAAGTGTAATAAGAAGTGCTTATACATACAGAATGGTACTTAGCAACTACCCCGTGTATATTATCTTTACGACACAGTTTGAAACTATTTTATCTTTTTCAATTTTCCTTTTTCTTCCTCTTTCAATCATCAAATACTGTTTGTAACATCGAAAAGATGCAAGTGGTTTTATTTTTTTAATTCTTTCTTGTAAATCTTATGTTACATATTTCTCGATTCCCAGGAACGATTTGTACTGGCTATACTTTACTCTCATCTTACTTGACCAGATCTCAGGAACCTAGAAAGTGTTTCTGTCACCCATTTCTTGCCATATCCGTGCATAGCCAAAATCATGAGAAAATAATTCGTTTTTAAACTTCACAGGCCCATGTGTTTTTGCCGGCACCATCCAGTTTCTTTAAAATAATATAGTGTTGGAAAGGACATGTACGTGTAGACAAGAGAAAACCATGTCTTATTAAGTTGTACACCATCGAACGCTTTAGAGAAGTCATCAAATAAACAGTAATACCTACCACCAGATGTACATATATACGTATTCCAACAATGCATCTAAAATGACTAGGTTAACACAAGTTGTTGTTGTTATAGGGTTTAACGCCATGTTTCAGCACAAGATAGGCTATACATGGCGGCCAGTATAAATGGTGGAGAAAGAACCCGGGAAAACCCCGGAAAGAACTACCGACTCACGAGAAGCTACTGGCAAGCTTTCCCACATACCCACATTGTCCGAGCCTGAAACTCGAACCCACGCAAACAGAGGTGAGATGGCAGTGATCCGTAACGGCGAATGCTTTAGACCACTCGGCTAATCGGGGCACCAGGTTATCACAAGTGATATAGTGCTGTCTAAAGCCAGTCTGAAATTCATCTATTAAATAATTGGTTTTTGCCCATCTATATAGACATTTAATCAAAATAGATGTGAATATTATGCACAGTGCATTTATTAGGGAAATTTCTCGTTAAGTGCTGCCATTGATCATACTGCCAAGATTCGTAATATCGGACACATTATACATTTTTATTCCTTGTTTATTCCTTTGATACAAAATATTACTCTTCCTCAGACTGAATAATGATAAACCGATAGTGCTGTAAATGCAATTCTTATCGAAGTTTGTCAACATCATTGTTTACTTGCCTTGGCTATCTCTCCTTTTTCCCCTTTCTTCGAAACTTTATCCTGTAACTATCAGTACAACTAATTTGTTGTTGTTATTGTTGTTTTATTTTACTTCTGCATCTTGTCATGTTCGATTAATTTGTACCACAGTATTTATATGGGGAAGGGCCTACCGAATATTGTGACAATTTGTAGTCCGTCCATATTTGCATAATTTAGCAAATAAAATATGTTTAAACAAATGAGTAATGAAAATACTCTAACCAGTCATTCATTCTAACTAAAGATTCTCGGAAAATTACTCTTGTATAGTCTTGTTGTTGTTGTTGTTGTTGTTGTAGGGTTTAACGCCATTTTTCAGCACAAGAGAGGCTGTACATGGCGGCCAGTATTAATGGTGGAGGAAGAACCCGGGAAAACCCCGGAAAGAACCACCGACCCACCAGAAGCTACTGGCAAGCTTTCTCACCTACTCACATTGGCCGAGCCTGAGACTCAAACCCATGCAGACAGAGGTGAGATGGCAGTGATCCGTAACTGTGAGCGCTTTAGACCACACTCTGGGTTCCTTGTATAGTCTTGTCACTTTAACACTTGCCAGAAGCTTTTATGGTATTGTCTTGTTTGCACAATTTTATCCTTCACTGACGTTTCATATGATGACTTTTTCAATCAACACAATAATTTAAATGAATTTCGTGTATAAAACTGTTGCGTTTAGATGAATAATTCGGTCTGTAAGTCTGTATCTTCTTCAAAACTGATATTTTTTTTTCTGATTAGCTTTATCAGAGTCTTGATCCCACGATGGGGATTGTAACCTCTGCGTTAAAATGGTGAGTTTCGTTGGATGCATTTCAACACAAATTTCCTTATATAAAGATGCAACCGTTTTACACAGTCAATGATATTTAAATGCAGTGACTCGTTTATGTGTTGGACATGTACAATAACGTTCCTCTCAAAATATTGAAGAAAAGACTACCCATGTGTGTCTTTCAAATGAAACAATTGCCGGTCATCGTCCTCTCTAATGCTAACATCATTTACATGTTCATTACATACATAACCCTTTATATTCTGATATATTGTAGGCGTTATTTAATGTACATGTACCAACAAAGTTTCATACTAAGGGAAACGACTCTCTCAAGACCACAACAAAATCCACCATCCTGCTGCTATTATTTGCAGTGTATGTTACATTCCCATCTTTATCGTTGAAAAATAAACTATTAAAACATTTAAATCAAAAACTGTGCCCATTAAACTATTAAAACATGTAAATCAAAAACTGTGCCCATTAAACTATTAAAACACGTAAATCAAAAACTGTGCCCATTTCTACAAAAGTCAAGCCAAAACTGTTGCGTGTTTCACAGTTGTTTTTTTTTTAAATTACATATGAGGAAAATATTATTGCCATCACACATTATATTGACACTTAAAATAATTTTCCAAAGTATCCTCATGCATAACGTCCAGAAAATATTTTAATACCGGCATTGAAATCTCCAACAAGAACTTAATCAGCTTCGTGATATGTAGATTTTGTTCTAAGTTCTCAATAGATAAATCAATTCAATTGTTTTAGGAGCGGCTTAAAGTGAAATATATACAAATATAAAAACCATATATTTGATATTATTCGGTAAATAGAAGAAATATACAAGACAATATAATCTTGCATATCATTGTTTGTTCTTGATACTATTCCTTAATTTACGCCAAGTGTCTTGATAAATACGGTTAAACCGTATCAGTTCCTACCGAGATTTTTCTTTCTACGTACAAATCTAACAGATTTATATCCCTCGAGGAATTTGTGAAAACAACATACCTCATATTGTTTTCAATAGAAATCCAGTGGGTTTGTCACGCATTCATTCCCCTTCTTTATGTCATCGGCGTGTCTTGGAATTTGGAGGTCAACCTATGCGCCCTATTGTTAGTGATGGTTAGTGAGTCGTCTATGTCCTGTATGATAGTTTTGACTTTCTTTTCCTATATATCCCGTCCTTCGTTAGCAGTGCCTGATAACCATAAAAATGAAACCATTTCTTCTAGATTGTGTCTCAGATTTGTCCATCTCTTTTTCCGTCTGCTTAACTCGATTCTCCATTTTCAAAGTTTGTTCACAACATTCTTTATTGTCCTGCCTTAGATCAGGGTAAAGAAAAAAAATCAGGTTACGTTCATTGCAATTTTGGTTCATGGTTTTAAGTTTTGCTACAATACTTGTCAGAACTTGGTCAAGTCAGCGGCATCTGTGTGTCCTTGAAAAAAACACTTTGCTCCCATTTTCTTGGCATGTTATAGCCTGTAATGTCCATTGTACTAGCTTTCCGTCCTCAGTTTAACACATGGTCCAGACAATGCGGCATGCCATAGTCTTACAGCCTCTTGTTCACATAATTACTCTGAAATATATCTCGAAGATGCCAATGTAATCTGGTTATAGTTCTGATATAAGTAGCGATTATCACACTTGGATTAATTAACATTTCCAACATGATTTGCTTACTTACTTGAATATTCAATTCTTGAAACGTTCTCTTGAAACATTTTACATGCATTAAGCAACAGCACATCTTCGTATATGCTGATTTTATTTTGTTTAGACATAAGATGGAAGGCTACAGAATGATGAATCTGTGCATGTTATTCTAGCCAAAATGTCTCGTTGTCAGGGATCAGTCTTCTAGGACTTAATGAAACAAGCGGAAGAGAGGTTATTACGGTCGACCCTCAGACGTTGGCGGTGATGTCCATTTTAACCGCGCAGAGAGATGAATCGTCGGTGAAATTCATGGTTGAAAGGATATGTAACACTACTTATTAATGAGTCTATCTGTGACAGAAAAGGTATTTTCAGCATTGTCATCACTCTTAGCCTTGTAATCACTGTGAAATAGGTCCCATCTTCCAGTGGCCTAATTTGGATCAACGATAAGTAATGACTGATTTATAGTTGTAAATTTGTCAGTTAATCTAACAATGTTCTTGTTACAAATAACATAAAATGTCAGACTTTGGATCACTAATCCACTAACCAAATTTCTTTCAAGAAACTTTGCCTCTCAAAATTGAAATAAATCAAAATCTGGTCCTTGTACATTGAGTCCTTACCTTCGACATTGTTCCATTTCTTACTAGGGATGACACATGGCCCTGTCGATTTTGGCGCTACTGCACGGGAGTAATGCGATAGTTGCCGTTACTCACGGCAAGGGCTCGATTATAACGAATTATAACGCTCTAACATGATAGATCATATTGGTGTATGTATAAGTTTATTTAATTTATTCCTGTATCCTAGCATAAAACTTGGGATCCATGGATAGGGGCTTTCCTCTCTATCTGGAGTATAGGTCTCAATTTATAACTATAATATAATTTAATTACGTTGCCTTTTTTCAATAGAAATCCAGTAGGTTTGTGCATATAGCTGAGTGCTAAATACCATTTGCCTGTCGAGAGATTTCTCATGTACATCCAGTCCTTACTTTGGATCTTGTTCCATTTCTTATTGGGGACGAGCGCATCGGTTTAATCGCTGGTGCGTAAGAGTTGGTGCGACAGTTGCCATTACTCGCGACATGGGCTCTCTCTCTCTCTCTCTCTCTCTCTCTCTCTCTCTCTCTCTCTCTCTCTCTATATATATATATATATATATATATATATATATATATATATATATATATATATATATATATATATATATATTCTCGAAATGCAATTCCAGATTCTACTGCACCTTAGCAGACTTTGAAAGGGCGTTTAAAATAATAAATAGAGAAGATTTATGGCACAAAAAATAAACCCCTATAAATTAGCAGCCAAATACTAAATATCCTTATATGGATTGAAATCATGTGTTAAGACCATAAAAGATCAGATTGGTGTCTTTGAATTCGGTTTAGGTGTATGTCAATGTTTCATTGTCAGCATTATTTGTTGTCTTTATTTTATATGACCTTTGCGGTGCAGATATTGATGACACATCAGAATGCTTTATCTTTTTACTATATGCAGATAATCTAGTTATATTTGCTCACACACCTGTTGAGATAGATCAGTTACATAATTTACATAAATCTTATTGTACTGAATTGGGATTACAGTAATATGGACAAATAATGGTCTGGTTTTCATCAAAAGAGGCTTCCTATGAATGCATGATTTTTTAAATAACAAATTAAAATTGGCGTCATATTATTATACCAAGGACTGGTGTTCTATTCACGTGTCGTTTAGAATAACTGCCTAAAACTTTTATCTGAACAAGCATCAAGGGAGTTATTCACAGTCAAAGGAACGATTCTTAGGTTTCGACAACTATCAATAAACATACTGGTTTAGACAATTTAAACTAAGATAATGCTACCATATTTTGTGGAGCTACAATCTAGGGGTCTTGCAATGCGTCTGACATTGATTCTTTTGTAATGTATCTGACATTGAGAGAGTGCATATATATAAGTTTTAATTAAAAAAATAATAGTCAAGAGTCTCTTGGTTAAACATTTGCATTTACCAAAGGTATTTAAATCTGGAGGATGAACACTGGGGGATGAACACTGGGGGAGTAGATGAAAGACAAGGATATAGGAAATAAAGAAGTTAATTTTCAATTAGAATGTGTCAAACATTATGTAGAAAGTTAGGGGAGGGACAGAAATAAATAAATAAATAAATAGGAACAAAAAGTAAGATTAAAAGTGAACAATGCTTCCTTTTCGAGCGAGTCGTTGCGGAGGCGACGGCGAATCATTTGGAAAAATATTGGAATTTGCTGTTTGCTGCTGTTCATGACCCGTACAAGTTCATGTGTGATAGTTCAGTGCGATTTAGTAAATCTCTCTGATTTAGCGATTAATTTATGAACGGTATCGAATATACGAACGTTTACTTCAAACAGAAGCGTTGTATTACAATTCAAGAAGGTATTTAAAGTTAAATTGCCATTTTCTGTGAGGGGTTGAAACAGTTCGATGCGTTATTCTTTGTAGTAAACACAAAGAAAGAAGAAGTGTTGTGTACTTTCTACAGATCCACATTTACAAAGGTCCGATTAAATTCGTTGTTAATTAAGTGAATGTAGTTTGTTTTAAGTTGTTCATGAAGAATTCGAAATTTCCTTTTACCCCGATAGAAGTGTCTGGGGACAAAAGTGTCGCAAGTATATAATGTGCTTTTGAAGTTGTAACAAAATTATTCGACGAGTCTCAATATATAACGTATTTCATTCTCGAATGGCGAAATAAAGAAGCGAGTTGTAATAAAGACTTGTTATAGCTTGTAATAAGTAGAAATTGTTTACATTACATCAGCGGTAATATCATAAACAGCTGGTAGAATCAGAGATCTGAGAAAGGGATGGCTTGCAGCGGTTGTCATTTTATACAAAAGTATAAGTTTGTGCATTTGTCGCCTGGATTCAAGACGTTCCCTTCCTGTTTATTATTGTAGCGCTTCAATAGATAGTAACTTTCAGCTTCCTTAATTCTTTGGTTGAACATACATAGTGGCGGATGGAAGCATGTATTAAATTTCCTAGAAATTTCCAGTGATTCAATTTGACAATGGTTGAAAGATACAAGTCAATTATTTGCCCACTAAAAATTTTTCCAAGTCAGAGTTGAGGCTACTAGCGGTTACGATGGGATTATCTACGATTAGAAAGAGAATTGTATCATTAGCAATTAAACTTATACTGGAGTGTCTATCATACACAATATCATTGATGTATATCAATACAATAAGGGACCTAAAACGGATCCCAAATGCACACCACCTATAATAAAAATACCGCTCAGAAAACATTCTGGAACTATCACTCGCTGTTTGTTGCTTTTGCAATAGCCAGAGAATCATTGTATGAGGCTTATTGTGATAACGATAGTTTTCAGTTTGTGAACATCCGGTCGCATAAAACAACTTTAATTTCCTTACTGAAAGCTATTGCTTTGCACAATGTATCATACAGGTATTGTTCGGGAGTAAAGTGTTGATTTGTTAATGTTCTTCTCCATTTTGTTAATTTGTCATCAGACTTAGTCTTAGGAACTGTGCTAATAGGAGTGGTGACTTCTTTTCCCCTTGCATGTGTTCAGTTTTTACTAAGTAATGACCTAGCTTGACATAAGGTTGTGGTTAATCCATTTGTAACTGACAAGCATTGTAAGGATCAAATTGTTAATCCTACCGAAATTGAAATCCCTGATTTATATCCAGCTCTTGCAGTTACTAGAGCTATGGCAAAGAAAACTCATGAGAATGATGTCGATCAGGACGTTATTCTTTATTCCTTTAGCTGATAGTTTTATGGGTCAGTCTTTTAATGAGGTCACTTTTACTCCTAGTATGAACCAATCAAGAGGTATTGATCACAGTGATCCTCTTTTACTACTCATTCCCTTAATTCTAATCAGAGTGAGAAAACAATCACTAGCTGTCTCACAGGAACAAGAGCGTCAGATGTCCCTTTTTTTTTTCTTCAGAGGGGTATTAGCAAAACTGAAGCCACACAAGAGCCAACTTGTTATTTTGTGAAAAATGGGGTCCTTATGAGGAAATGGAAGCCATCATGAGGTACTCGCTGGCGGTGAGTTGTCAGTAAGCTATCAAATTGCTGCTCATAAGTCATATCGACAGGACATTTTTAGTCTAGTCAATGAAACCCCGTTGTTTGAGAACTTAGGAGTCAGTAAGATTTATCACAAGCACTTCAATCATTTTTATTGGCCGAAAATTAAAAGTGATGTTTCTAAATGCTGTAGATCTTGTCACTCTTGTCAAGTGGTAGGAAAACCAATCAGAAGATACCTAATGCTCATCCGCAACTATTCGTTCAATTGAAGAACAATTTAACAGAATAATTGTAGATTGTGTCGGTCCATTATCTAGGACCAAGTTAGGTAACCAATACCTGTTACTTATTTTAAGACCATAGATTCGTAATAGCAATAAATGGCTGTTATCCAAATGTTGGTGTCAATAGATAAATAAAAAAATATGCATACTACACCCTTTTCTTTTGAAATTGATCTTGGAACGGAATACCTTTTTTCTATGTTCATTTAAAACTTATGAAATGCATCGTATATTGTTTTATCTAAATATCTGTAAGTACATACTTCCGAAGAGACATTTTATTTCTCTGTTTTGTAAAACAAATGAAAACGTGCATTGAACTCATGACGTAAATCTTTATTGCATGCACATATACATGGAAAGAAAGTCCAAGAATTTTGCAATGTACAGTCTAATGAATAAAACTGGCATAACTCATTATTTGTCTATGTATATATTTTGTTCAATCTCACTCACACGCGTATTATCTTAAATGTATTATGTAATGTGGGTTAGTAACCCTTCATAACCTCAGAAAGACACAGAACATCAATAAGACATAAAACATATGATGTGACCTATGGGTTATTGATTAAAGCGATTATATATTTTACTTTAAGAATTACAAGTACAGTATATGATGCAGTCTTACATAGGTGTAGATTTTTGTAAATACCAAACTAAATCTAATTTCTTTTCACTTTTGGAGCCTCTGCAACTTGTGCAGAATAAATCAAATGGAGACAAAATTATTTTAAATATGAAAATCAAAATTCATATTAATACATTTTGTATATATTGTCCATCAATTTTTTACCTTACGTTTTGTAATTAATAATGTATATAGATTGTTTCAACATAAGGAACAGCATCGACGTTTTTAAATCTGAATTGACAAAAGTGGGCAATTTAATGTCAATAAAGTGTTGTAGGATCTCAGGTAAGACAGATATATCCGAGTTCATGTAACTGATAAAATGACTGAATTTTATTCTGCATGCCGTATTAATTCCTTTGAACTATCACGTTGTTTTAAATAGGTCTTTTATTTAATTGATTTTTAAAGTAAACACTAATATATGCAAGGTTATGATGGCATCATGTTTAACAACTTTTACGTTTCATTTACAATATTAATTTCACTATTTCATGACGAATCCTCCCCCATCCATCTTTTTATAACGTTTGCATTTTACGGGAGGAACTATTTGGTATATAAACATATTACCAACTTGTCAGCTAGCTTAAAGTTACAAGTAAAAAGTATCACAGTGTTACCTGGCCATAATTTGTGTGGTTTCTATGTGAGGGTCTATATACGTATACAGAGCTCAGTTTGTGAGAGTAAAATGTACAGTCACGTAATACACAATTAGTTATTTCACAAAGTTTCCATCCCATGGTATTTCCATCACTAAAAGCCAAGTGACTATTAGCTATCCGACTTTTTTACTTACACATTTCAAGACATTCTGAAACTTGAAGAACTCGATGTGATTGCCAAAACAAATCCGTAC
>JAECUM010046522.1:0-19575 GCA_016617855.1 Megalonaias nervosa | reverse complement strand
ACGTTTGGTATTTAAATCAATATAATCTGCCATCCAACGAGATTGATTAAATTTTAGCACGCGATGAACCTTCCTAAGGACTAGTCCAGCATCTACTGCTTGTTTTATATTTTTGAAATGTATCACGTAATTTCTTTTATTTAACAAATTTGGAACTAGCTTATTAACGATCGAATTTGTGCTGTTGTCATTGTCCGTTGTTCAGGCGATAATAAACTGTAATCGATCATCATTGACTCTGCACAAACGGATAGTCGTTATGTAGATCATATAACGAACTAGGATAATCAAGATCGACTTCAACAAACTAACTGACATTTTCTGGGAAATTTTTCTCAGTTTCTTTAAGAAATTGATCTGGAGTTATCCAATGAAATCCACAGCACGGCAGTGACTCTGACATTGCATAACCATACAAATTATTAGTGTCTAGATAAATAATATAATTTGATGGTAAATTTTTATCGTAATTTTTTAAGTATTTATTATTAGCTACCGTATACTTTTTTGTTATAACTCTAACTCCGCCGCGAATCCCTTTTTCAATAAAGTTAAACATATCAACATCAGTTAAGAGATCCAGTTCTATCTTACTTGTTTTTAGCAGACCATCCCATGACAATCCTGGCGCAGAATAATACCAACATGGATCTAATCCATAATTTTCATGACTAACTTTTGGAAAATTCTGGAAAACATCTGCTAACAATAACACATCTGTTTTCAAATATAAATCATGATAATCACAAGTGTCTTACAACCAAATTTATTCCAAATTTCCTGTGCGTATTTGTAATTGTCATCTGATACACCTTCACCTTTTAGCTGCGAGTAAAATTTATCTTTGTCGGGCAGAGAAGTTTCATCAAATTTGCTCCAGTCGTCGAGATACTCGTACGGAAAGACACCTTTTTTTGTCAGAACGACGTAGTCTTCACCAAAGCAACTTCTCAGATTACCCAAACTGCTACAACCTTTTACAAGCTCGTCCAGCGGTGACGACAAATTGCAAGCTGTCGATGAAACGTAATTTGCCAAGGGTAACTGACCTATACTTTTCAAAATTCTTTGGAATACATTTTATTATATTATTTAATTTTAGTTTCGATTTAATTTCCTCATCGCCAAATGCCTCGACAATGATATGACCATCATAACCACAAAAATTATGTAAAACGACAGGAATAAAATCTGGCGCATGAAATTTTAAATTACAATTATTATGTGCGGCTCCACGATATTGGCCGGTTAGATGTTAGATGACAGTGATCGCGCATTTTATCGCCTGACATAGGTTTCTCGCAGATATGACAATTAACTGCCTCATCAAAATCAAGTTGTTGTTTTGGTGTTATTTTTATTGGAGCTGTTTTAGATAATCTGTTGAAAATTTTATTAACATCATCTATTAAATTTTTCAGTAACCACACGGCAGGACTTTTACCCCTATACAATTTTATTGGACTTGAAAAAGTATCATTAGCGCAACAAACTATTTTATAAACTGCTCCGCAGGGGACATGTTGTTGCATTTTTCTGGTGCTTGATTTATTCGGATCATTTTCTGCGCCTGCCACGGGGACAAGTAGACACTCGAAGTCAGAATAAACAACAAACGGAATACTTAATTTATCATTATAATTTTTACATTTTAAAACTTTTTCTTTCTCTGTTGGCATTGTTATTTTTTGAACATTAACACAGTATTTAACATGATCTTGTAGTTTTTCATTTTTAGAAAAACCTTGTAAACAACGATAGCAAAAATATTTCTTATTTTTATCTTTATTATATTGTCTGCCAACTAAGCCATTAAAGTTTTTGATCCAAACGTAATGCCCTTTATAAAACAGCAAGTTTATTGTGTTTTGTGTAGCTTTTTCTGAGATGTATCTGGGATAAACATTTTCATGCTTGTAAAGACCAAACACATTAACTGAAATATTATTTTCCTTTTCAAACTTTCGTATTTGATTTTCTGCAACTGAAAAGTCAATGCCATTAAAGTTCATTTTTGATATTTTGATACGTGACTAATATACTTGTCAACGCGATCAGCATTTTTTTTTCTGCTGGAAACATTGCAGAAAGAATAGCCCACTGGAAACATTTGTTATCATAATTTTTAACGTTTATGCAACATTTTTTGTTTTTAATCTTTTGTGGCAGGTCCATATACGAACTACCGCAAAGTACGTTATATCATGCTGTGTGAAATAAAACTTCCTCCACCACCTCAAATTTCCAACCTGATCCTGATGCAGTCAATTCTTCCAATTTTTTATTTATTTCCTGATGTATTTCATCGGCAACTGAGGAAATATTTGTTCCAGGTAATATTTTTCGTGATTTAGATGTTAAATATGGTTCGGCAGTCTCTTTATCTTTTTGAGGTGTATGTAACTTTGATAAAATAATATGATACTGTACTATTAGTTTGATACTTTTATGTACTGCAAGTTCTGGCGTTACAGACGGATGCAGATGATGAAACAAATTTGTAGAATTAAAATTTGCAAAAAAATTTTTTGATTATCAAATTTATAACTGTTATCAAAGCCTGCAAAAGCGGTAGCTATTTTTTGTAGGTTCTCCTATAAGGCTTTTTTGACTATATCTCGCAATTTCAGCATTGTTATATAACATTTTATATATTTAGTTGATATTGCTAGTTGAAAAAGCAATTAAAGATATAAATTGTTTAAGGTACAATAACACAAAATGTGAATTACATAAGACTGACGGCAGAGGAACAGGAAGAATATTATGTTCATCCCAAGTACAACTTGTATGCGGGAAATATGTTAGGTTCAGTGATTCACGTCAAGTACGGTAAACCGTTTGGTAAATCAACACCAGCTGGTTATAAGATTAGCGTACAATCGCATGGAGATACCGGGAGAGTTGAAATGTTTAGAAAAGATTTTATTTATACATTATTTTGCGATGAAATTCCAGAAGGACAACGAGTTTATAGAGTAGATAACTCGATTAACGATGATAATATTGAAAACTTGTCTTTATAAAGTGAATTTCAACCTGACCCTGTGTTAGATCTTTATGAGGCTAATGATCGAGGAATTATACGAAATATAAGAAACAAAAAAGTGTTAGGAAAAATACAGAATAATGGTTATCTTAGAATAAAGACCCGAGGAACACAAACAGATCAAGTTAATTACTGTAACCACAGATTCATTTATGAAACGTTTAACAGACTTATACCCGATGGTTTAGGAATAGACCACATCAGCGGCATCAAAACAGACAATCGTCTAGAAAACCTTGATCTTGTTACTCAGCAAGAAAATACCAGGCGAGGACGAGCTGGTGGTTGTAATTTTAAAAATCCTTAAAGACCTATTGTTTCAATAAATTTAGAACAATGAGAAAAACTAGTATTTCCTTCAATAACAGCTGCTGCTCGATATTATAAGATAAATAATAGAACAATAAAATATGTTGCAGATGGCAGAACAAAATCAGCAATATCACAATCGACATTTCATAATATCACCTTCAAATACGACAATTAATTATATTTTCCAGCTCGTTTTTAGTTAGGCAATTGTGAACAAATATTAAAACATCATCTTTGTTAAATTTTAGCGTCACTACTGCGATATCATTAAGTTGTTTTTTTTTCTGCTGCCGTTAGCAGAATTTTATTAGAATCACCTTGCATCACATTAAGGTTGGCAAAATAAGAACTATATCTCGACAAACATTTTCGCACTGCTTAGGCTAATTCTCTGTAATTTAATATATCAACTTTCTGATAATATTTTATCTCGTTAGTCATCTTATTATTGTAAATTAGATAAAAAATATATTATAATATGGACTTGATGAAATGACTTGCTGATATAATCGCGGACGATAACTTTACACCGCAATATATTCGCGAAGGAGATGTTATAGTCGCAGATAAACACAACTATGTTGGTTATACAGAAGACGATGTTCTATTTAACAACGACGACGAACAAAAAGAAATTGTTGGCGTGGTTGATAAAAAGATTACAGCAGACCGACAACTGGACGATATGATGTTAAGTATCATGTCACAAAGAAAATCTCGAAATTTAATTTTTCAGTAGATGAAAATCAGTCCTTTTGGCGGCTGATAAAACCCTTTGTAAGCATTAAAATTCCAGACCGACAGAAAAATATAAAATTCGACTTTATATTTATCAATATTTTTAGCCTAATGAAGATCTCTGACGATCGCAGACAATATCTAATATCGTTATGTAAACCAGTAAAACGTAAATCTGTTAAACGTAAGTACGAGGAAATTTATAACAATATTATTTCAATATAGATTTAGTTGGAACCCAGCTGTTAAATTTATCGCTGTACCCACGCCATTTGACAAGGCTTTTATTACCTTTTTTCCTGATAACTTTTTCAATAACGGAAACATCTTGCTCAGTTTTTTGTAGTTCCTGCTCGTCAAAACTGTTATTGGCTCACATAATAAATCCTATAGCGCATATGTCACAGGTATTGTCAGTAAAACTTTATCAACAACAAATACTTCTTCGCTCCAGTTTGGGGTAAATCCTTTTTCAAATGTTTTTTTCGTCAGAGAAATTCTAACTCGATCACCAACTTTAAATTTATGTCTGCGGTACATGTTTTCGTTTGCAAGAATTGGATGTATAATTGCGTCGCTTGGTGACATTTTTATTGATCCGTGCTTCGTGTTATTATAATTATCAACAGTCTGCTGTAGATCGTTGATGTATTTATTTGTATTTTCAGCTGTCAAATGTTTATGTATCAGCTTGTTTAGTGTGCGATTTAATCGCTCGACGACGACACTTTTTCCTTCGTTTCCTGTAACGTAATTTTTTTATGTTATTTTGTTCTAGAAACTGTTCGAAATTTTTATTAAAAAACTCTGCTCCGTGATCGGTCCAAATTTTGGTTGGTTTTCTTTCTGTGCTAATGATGGCCTGTTTTAAAAGATCAGTTATTGATGTTCCAGTTTTATCCGAAACAGGTACACTAAACGCGTATTTACTAAAAACATCTATGACGTTAAAAAGATATTTCTTTGGAGCGCCATCAGCGCCAACGTTAAACTTACCGAGGCCTGACACATCAACGAAATCTATCGCCCAGATATCGTCAACGGCATTTGAGACAACTTTACGTCTCGGAATTTTTTTTTTAGGTTTATGTAGCTCTGATGCCAGATCATCATACAATTCTTTTCCAAGGCCTAACTTGTATTTTGTTCCTATCATTCCTTGAACTAACCTTATATCAAATAGTTCTCTCATATTTACAGGTTTCATATCTTTAAGTTCATCTAGCATTACCTTATCACAGTCTGATTTTTGAACTCGCTGCACGAACGTTATCAGGACGTTCTATATCACGATAACAAATATCATGATGCATTGCTATTGCATCGACTTGATTATAAGGTTCTTGTCCTGGTGTTGGATTATCGTTTTCGTCTAACTGTTCGTCCAGTGGATTGTACGGCCCAGTATATTTATGGCCAGGCAATGTCCATCCTCCTTTTGGTTTCGGTAATTTTCCAATAAATTTGTGGATGTCAATGCCGCTGCAAAATACCTCACGTCGACTGCGTGTGTGTGTGTGTGTGTGATTTGGATTTTTAACGTAGCTTTAACAATTTTTCAGTAATATCGCTACGATGTCTGCAGTGTGGCAGTTTATAGTGATGTCTAGCACTGAGGCATCATGCCGCAGACATGTAGCATGATGTCCCACCCAGTCACATTATCCTGACACCAGGCCGACCAGTCCTAACACTAACCTCTTAATGCTGAACGCCAAGCGAAGCAGCTGTTAGTACCATTTTTTAAAGTCTTTGGTATGACTCGGCCGGAGATCGAACCCTCGACCTGCCGCATCCGAGACGGACGCTCTAACCACTAGGCCACCGGAGCGGTCGATTGCATGATTGACAGTATGTAACAATTTGATCTTGTTCTATACAAAGATCTTTATCACAGTTACAATTACATTTCATTTTATTTTTTAATCGTCGACAAAAATATTTACCTTCTTCAATTAATCATCTACTAAAATAACCTCCCTGACATTGTCAGGGCACATTCCAGCTCCGGATAATTTCTTTAAAAACATACTTTTTTTCTACCGCAAACAGCGCAAATGCTTTTTAACATTGTTCTATTATTTTTTGTTTTTTCCGTTGTCTCATCTTTATTTGTTGTTTTAGTTTTACATTTGAGACAGTATGTTGACATATTCCTTAGTTTAGATACAATTCATTGCAATCTCATCATTAACGTGAGAAGGCTGGTTGTCAAACTGTAAAATAAATTTTAAAAAATTAAATTTAGGCTGGGACATCTGTCGAATAAACATAATACAATAATAACCACAAGCTGATGTTCCAATCGGTTGTAGTTGTTTAGACGAGTAATTTATTTTTTTTAAATTTTTAAAAAATATATTTTTTATAAGATCACTCGGAGGAAGTCCGAACGAATCAAAATAATTATTGCTATGGACTGCAACCCAGTGAGTGCCGGATCCATCATCGAAGTTTTGTATATTTACACACACGAACCACCTGCTGGTACATTATCTAATTCGATTTTGGAATATACTCCACGGAATCCGACAAAGTCATTCAGTTTTTCAATTATATCGAAATTACTTAACGGCGGTGACGTCAACGGCGTCTGGTGCCTGTTAGGGTCATTCTACGTCCTATCCCTAGCAGGTTTGGAATTGGACTGCCTGCTAACCTACCGCTAGCAGAGAACGAAAGGAATAATTCCTCCTTGTTTTGTTTTTCTTGGCGACTTCATTTTTTAGATTTTGTCGCTGGCGATTTCTTTTTAGCTGGCATTATATTATTTATTGTTATATAAAATTTGTTTGATTCCGTCTCCAGATACCGCTTTTTTATTTGCTCCAGATACTGCCCCTGACGCTGCTGCTAGTCCTAGTGTTCCTAGTACAGGTAAAATGTTTGGTAAAATTACAGAAAATGCTGGTCAAAAAAATCCGCCGTGTTTTGCCATCGCTGTTGTTTGTGCAACAGATAGTTTGTAAACAAAGGGTTTTCCCTGATCGAACCTTATTAGCTGCTGTTGAGTTAACATTACGTTCACTGCGGCGGCGTTGTCAGTTCCCGGAGACTTTATAATTACAGAGACAGAATTATGTTTGGCAACCCCCGCTGATAATTTTTTAATTTGACCGGGTGTTAGGTATATTTCTCTAGCTGTGTATTCCGTTCTCATTTTATGCTTGTTTGTTAGATTAAACTTGGACAGTCATTCTACCTTTGACTGAGTCAATCGTCAAGAATCTATAGCTGGACACAAGCGCAAATACAATTAAAGGAGCCCATGGAACTCCTCCAAGCGTCCAAGTTACATATATGAATTACTCATTCGATCGGAGTGTTTTGATACGTCAAAGAAAAAGATAAGATAAAGAGTACGAAATTCTTCAATATTAATCTGTGATCCGCTGTCAACGTCTTAATATTTTTGCATCGCTTCCATCAGGTACATAAACGCTCTAGTAACATTTTTTGAAGCACCGACTGTAAAATTACATTCGATCGCTCGTTCCGGGTACTGTTTAGAGTTTATTCTGACAAATATTCTCCTAACGTCAGCATTATCAAAAACAGAGTTATTTTGTAGTTGGCTACCAAGTCGTGCTGTTTCTTGAAAGACAACGAATATATATCTTGGTAATTGTTCGCTTGAAGTAGCTGTAATACGCCACGTGTAATCGATTGCGTTAGGAACAGTTGCTTTATATATTTTATTCTGAAGAAAATAAATCTTTTTTGTAAAAGCCTCTAACGTTGTGTTAAGTTCTGCTAACCTAGCTATTGATGAAACAATTCGAGGCATCAACAGCGCTAATTTCGTATTCACAAATTTTGCATCCGCTCCACCAACCCGAATAAGACAATTATTTTGGTCTGCCCGATCTAAAGTAAGTGTGTGTTTCATCCCTCGAAATACTTTATGGTAGTCATGACAAACTCCAAACATTGTGCTTAACGGTAACATCATTGTTATTTGTTGTGATCTCGCTGCAAGCGCTTTTCGTTTGGCATACCCCTCATTGTAACGTTGTTGTCGTATATTTTCAACTGCAGCTCTTATTGCATGACCAATATTCGCGGCAATATTACCAGCAGCATCTCCGATTAGATTATTGTCATTTGCGCCAGGAGCACCAGCGCCAATACGAAATTCATTTCCAACAGCTTGTCCTTCTCCCGTATCTTTGAACCACATCATATTTGTTGCAATTGATCTCGAATAATCGTCGCTAAACAAAACAATATTTAATATTGTACTTGTAACCGGTAACCAGTCCGCAATATCCTCTACGGTTTGATTTGCTAGTTGATATCGTGCACTTTTAAACAAATTCCAGCCATTGTTTACGAGCAAAATTTCTGTGCCATCTGCAATATTACCATCAGCTGCTGTTAATATCCTACCACAAACTTTCAGCATAGCCTTGTGAGGCAATTAAAACACATCTTCGTCTCTGGTATTAAAATTTCGCTGACCAGGTCTATCTGGTTCGTTTGAGTTCTCGTTGAGGTATTCAATATACTCGAATTCTGTTGCTGTATTGTCAGTATCATATTCCTCACCAAAATCAAGATAATTTTTAACTGACATTGTTTTTTTTATAATCGCCACACAAAATTGTGACGTGTTTCACACGTTGGGCACAAAATTGTAATGTCAGATCTGAGGTAAATCTAATTTTAGTCTTGTTTTGTTCGCTAGCTTACGTACCATCTCCTCACCGCGTGGTGACAGTAAATTTTTTGTTGTAGCTATCATAGCTCGATCTGTTTCTGCTGTGGTGCAATATCTGATATTGCTCGTTTTATTTCCACGTCACCTTTAATTTTATCAGCAATCTTTTCTCATACTGTAATGCCTGCCGAACTAGCTCCCCCGTGGCAAAAACTTTACCTGCGTCAAGTGCAATTCACGGCATATTCTCGATCACCTTTGTAAATATATTCCCAAAAAATCCACCCACAATTTTTCTTAGATAAACTTTTTTTTGCCTCATCACTGTTATTGTTAAATTAAGTTTACAAAATTGTGCTCCTACGCGACGCGCAGGTGTAAATAATACGTGACAATTTCATTGTTAAGATCTATTTGTCGTCCTGATTGATCTGTTAGTTGCATTGTTATGCTGGTTATTTGAGTTTCAGGAGTAATCGGATAGTATATTATTTGTCGGGAATTAATTTGCATCAGTGAACCAGGCGGAACATCTGGTGAAAACCTATAGGTTGTTTGCCTGCGACTCTCTAGAGCCGAATAAGATCCCAATGCAATAGAACAATTAATCAATATTGTATTTACTTCTGTTATGTTAACCGGTAGATCTCCGTCATACGATATACTTTGTTCTGTAACACTGCCATACTGTCGACGATTAAAACCTAACAATGATGCGATGCTAGTCGCTGGTGAAAAATAGATTATCAAATTACTTTTTAGTGTGATTCTGGCTCGTAGCGTATTATAGGTTGAAGTTAATTCAAAAATTGTCTACGGCGGCGTATTTTGTTATCAACTCTCTTATCGTTTTGTTGAGATCAGTTACATTATACGTCCCCTGTGGTATTTTGACTGATATCCAAGCACAAGAATTAAATGTAAAGTCGTCATTGACGTTTGTTTTTACATTTGCCATAGAATGCCATATCTTAGCGGAAATCAATCCGATTTCGTACTGGCTACCGGGATCTAGTATTATTGGCGGATTATAGTACACGGAAAAGTTTGCGCTGTCACTCGTTGTTTGTGACGAGTCAAGTAATAGTGTTGTTGACATTTATATAAGATCGCCATGTACAATTTCGTATTCGGATGTTGTTAGTAACCCACTCGATCTAAAATTATCTAATATGTCTATGATTTCGTTGTCGATTTCAGTACCTGTATTACCTGCTTCTTTTGATGATATTAACAACATGAGTCGGTCAACCAGTTCGGCATTTGATTTAAAAACTCGGACACCAAAACCGAGTCTTTCATCAACTTTATTTTTGTTACGCTTTCTTTCATCTCTTGCAAGTATGATGTAAAAAAGTTTTATACGGGTCTTTACAGTTTTAAGCACAACTGATGCAGTTACTCCATCACTCATTTTACTAAATATTTTCAACAGATGCTATCTTTTGGATCGTATCCTAAAATTTGATACGCGGTTTCTCCCTTTTTAATAATTTTATTTAATACTCTAACAAAATTTGTATAATCATCCGGTGTCCAGTTCCTTATGTTTTGAATATCATCATTAATCTCTAAACTTTTAACATGAAACTCGATAAAATTTTTGCAAATATCATTAGTAATATCGTTCTTCGCTATACTTGCTAATATTTTCAGGATTTTTTTCCGAAATTATTTCGGCAATTTTCTCACACGTTCATCAGGTATATTAACAATATATTTATGTGCGTTAATGTAATCAATTACCTCTTGCATTTTACTCTCCTCCATTGTTTCAATGACTTTTTTAGCTGTTTTCTCCGCCTGTGTTTCTTGTTGTTCTTTAACTGCCCCAACAAACCTTTTTCTTGCATTGTTTTTAATTCTTCTGGAGATAATGTTAATATTTCTGGTTGTTTGCCAGGCATTGCTTTAGTAACAGGCTTAAAAAGTTTGGTGGTTGCTTCATCGGCAGCACGTTGTCCTCGACGAGCTACTTCCACCCTTTTCTTAAAAACAACTTGAGATGCTGCAAGTTTCTTCAATAATTCATTTTTTATGATAATCCATTATTTATTTTTATACGCGATATAAAATTCGTCTAGAGAAATGTGCCAATACAACAACGAAACATTTTTTCCGGATCACGCGCTAGTTTATCAAATAAAAAGAAATTGTATTTGTCTTTGGTTGCTCGATGATATAATTCAATAAATTTATCTTTTGTTACATCACCGCATTGCTCGTTTGCAATATTTCTCACATCAACATTATCTAGTCCAGGAAACAGCATAAAACATCCCGTATTTCGCCTAATAAATCTGTCAATGTTGTAAAACCCTTGCGCTAGATAAATCGAATTACATTTTTTTTTAGGCGATAACGAAAAATACGACTTAATTTTATTCATCTCCTCGTTGTTTAGCGGAATATCGTCAAATACAATTACTTTATGCTCGGACGAATCAAGTTCGTTGACAGAGATCAATTCATCTGGTTGCCTGATCATACATATATCATCGCCAGCGTCAAGCTCATCACGAAGTTTGTCGTTGTATTCGCGTAATAACACGTATTTGCCTTGTTGCGGATTAATTGTGTAAATATATACCTTATCGTAGTTAAAGTTATCGTTGAGTAAGAGATTTAGCAAAAGATTTGTTTTACCAGAGCCTGTACGACCAACAATAAGACAATGACAATCTGGACGTTCGTTATTATGCTTATGTTTGATTAATCGTTCGGTGTCAAAATTTAATATCGTTGACTTCGCCATTGCTGTTATATCATTTTATGTTATATAATTTACATAATATGGCCTATTACACAAAGTTTGGAACAGCACTTACAGGATCTATTTCCGCTGACGAACCAATAATAACAACTGATACGTCATCGCTAGTCAAAAGAACCGGCGACACAATGACAGAAAATTTATGTCAAATCAACAAGTTCTAGGTTTAGAAACAAATTATCCGCCAATAAATGTTGTTGATACACAAGCTGTTAGTTATGCACAACTAAAAACGATCGATAATAACAAACTATCACTGACAGGAGGAACTTTAAGCGGTAACTTGGATATGTCAGGAAAAAATAATAAATTTGGAAAACGCGTATCCGTCAAGAAACTTAAATCAAACCCAAGCGGTAAGTTATTTACAGTTGAAGTATGTTGATGAAAACAAGCTTGATAAAACCGGTGGAACTGTTGCAGGCAATATTAACATGTCAAGAAAAAAACTTATTGGGTTGGAAACCGAGTATCCACCAGCAAATATTGATAGCACGCAAGCGGTGAGTTATACGCAACTAAAATCCGTTGACGATAACAAACTTAACAAGGCCGGCGATACAATGACCGGTAACCTTGTAATGAGCAATAACTCAAAAATAACTGGATTACCGACAACTTCACCACCAGCTAATGAGACTGATGCTATTAGTTACGCTCAGTTAAAAGGAGCACTTGTTCCGTATTTAAGACAATCCGGTGGACCAATGTCAGGCAATATAAATATGAGAAACAACAAAATAACTACGACATATGTTCCAGTTAACCCTAATGATCTAACGAATAAAGTGTATTTTGATAGTGTATCTGGTGGTGGTTTAAAACGAACCAAAAACAATGTTAGATATATTCCAACACTTTTTAAGGCAACTGATAACCGAGTTGGGTTTGAGGTAAGCGCATCATCATATTATCCTGAAAATTATCCTTATCACGCTTTTTCTGATAGACAAGAATGGACTTCTAACGGAGAAGTTAAAAACTTTTGGATTAAAATTAAATGTCCCATTGCAGTCGCTATTTGGCAATTTCATTTGCTAGGTTGATTAAACTCTAGAGTTGGTCTAATTTATAATTGGCGATTGGAAAGATCAAACGATGATATCGACTGGGTAATATTATATAGTACAACAGACATTTATATTTCAACAACACAATATTTTACGATTCTAACTGCGAATACTGTCAACAAGTACTTGTATTTCCGAGTTTATGTTATCGCTGCTGAACATCCGTTTCCAGGACTGACAGCATTTCAAATATACACACTTGATGATCAGATTTAATCTAACGTTGTAAAATAAATGTCACAACCAATTACAATCATTGCGAGAGAATTTTATAATAATATTTTTAACCCCAAAAAAGATGTTGCGGACGAATAGCTATCGGCACGTGTGATGAATGCTAGGAAAAAAATTTCAATTCCAATGATAAACTCTCTATTGTCAGAAGAAGAAAAAAAAATTATTCTCGTTATGCATATGCGAGTATCACAACTACCTGAAGCAATAAGAAAACTTGATATGATAAGTAGACACTGTCATCCTGATGATTGTATAGAAGAATATAAACAAATTGAAATCCTGCTAGAAAACAATATTGCTCGAGCTTAATTTTTAAATCTAGATTTTAAAATCAAACTTAATAAAAGAACGAGCTTATGGTGAAAGAGTAGATGTAAACGAACGAGTAAACAATAGCCATGATGATCTCGACAAACTAGCGGAATCTAAGATAATAGGAATAAAAAGGAACAAGAAGTTATACAATAGTTTTTCAAAGCGAAACATTTTTAAACATCTCTGCATGTACTACCAAGACAAGGAAACCCTAGTTAAAGTTGTTAGAATGACGCCGGATACGGAGTTAATTATAAAAGCATACTCGAACGCACTTCTGCCAATGACACGTAAAAAAAAACAACAGAATTTGATCCGATTATTGTTAACAAATCTCTAGCGATAATCAAAGATTTTGACAATGAAATTAGTGATCTCAGCGATGATAAGCGAGAAAGGTTTTTTGAGGAAGTCAATCGAACAACGTTTGGTGAAGGGATTGGTTCTTATAACGACATAGGTGAAGAACATGATGTTCCAGTTCCATCACTCCAACGCTCTAGACAGTTATCATTCCGAAATTATTACAATGAAGTCGAGAAAATGTTCACAAAACAATACGAAAAATTATGGCTTAGAGTAAACACTTTCACTCAGATTACCTTTCTTGGACGGAAATCACTCCAAAAATTAATGCTGATAAATTTCGTAGTCGCATATGCAATTATCAGACAATATCTTGTCCTCAAAAATTTTACTTTGAATCAAATAAGCTTGGTACTTGGATTTATTGATCAAACAGACAGAGAATACCGTAATTTGTTGAACGAAACAGATTTTTATGAACGCGAATTAGAAAACACGTTTGATTCCTACAGTTGGTTAAAGAAAAATGAGGTATTGACAGATGAACGATATAAGGATACTTCGTCAGATGTTTATGACAAGTATAGAGATTCTATAGCTAATCCTAACAATAATAAGTTTCTTGAATTTCTTGATTCAGTTGTTGGTGCTACAGTTTTTGATATTGTATAAAAAAAAATATAAGCAAATCTTGTATAAATGAAAAAACAGATCATCGATTTCAATCATATTTCAGAAGAAATTCCAAAACAAGATGTTGGCGCTCTAATGCAATATTAGAGATATTATCATAAAAACCTTTGGTGTGTAAAACAATGTTACAAGTATTACAGTAGAATACTTCGAGTAATATCATATTTACCATTGCTGATGACAAGCTTGGTATAATTTCAAGTGGAGCATCATTAAATAAGTTTTTGTTAATAATATCAGGTGTTGGTGTTTCTCTTTCAACGGCGTGTAAAAAAGCCTCGACTTGAGACTAAAAAAAATGCTTGTTAAACAGCAAGTACCACTTACAAAAAATTACTTGATCAGATAAGATCTTATTTTCGAGATGTAAAATATTATATGGACGATTTAATACGAGAGTTCCGTATTATTGACAGTATGTTAACAGATATTCTGCCAATGAGAGTTAGCAAGTACAAAAAAGATTATCAAAACAAATATGATGATGATAGGGTATGAAATTTTGTCTAAACTTTAGAAATAAAATAATCTCAAACAAATGTTTCACTTACCTGCTCACGTACAGATCCACTTGCTGAATGAACACGGAGAAACATTTCGGCCGCCTTTTATAGCGTTATAACGCCTACGCGAAATTTCGATTACGTAATCTTTGGAATTTCCATTACGTAATCTTTGGAATTTCCATTATGCAATCTTTGGAATTTCCATTACGTAATTTCGAGACTGTTCTTTTGAATTTCCATTACGTAATTTCTAGAATGTTCTTTGAAATTTCCATTACGTAATTTCTAGAATATTCTTTAGAATTTCCATTACGTAATTTCTAGAATGTTCTTTGGAATTTCCATTACGTAATTTCTAGAATGTTCTTTGGAATTTCCTCGTAGGTGTTATAATTTTTCTTTTACCTGACAGAGTTCCAGGTGTTATAGTAGTAGAGGATAACCAGTGTTTCTAGCTTAGAGACACCCTTACCCCGACAACACATATACTGTCAGAAAAAGTTTTATCATGTAAAAGTCATCATCGGAGCTGAAGAAAATGTCAGCATAGAAGGGTTTTGGAGAGAAAAGGGGGTCTCTGAGCTAGAAACCTGGTCTTCCTCTACTACTTATATTACAGACTGGGAAGATTTATAAAAATTTTTATGTTTTTAGACATAGTATAACATTTTCGGTAGTCGTTCAGGATGCCTAGAGGCTGATCGGCCACTGTGTTTTAGCCCAGATTCAGTGAATATTAAAAAAGAAATTAATGAATGTAATAAATGGAAATCTGAGCAAAGATATAAAATAGAACTGTACGAGTCCCCGCGTATCCATAATATACCAATTTAATTATTTAAATAAACAAAATAAAAATTGTGCAGGACCAATCGCATGATGCACTTCTGCCAGAAAAAAATTAACTCAAAGTTTTACAATACATTTAGCAGTTCCGTTTCATATTGATTCGGAAAGTGTTTCGAACATTAAATGTCGGGCATGCCTTCCATAACCTGACAACTGGTTGCTCTTCACTCTCCAGAATCAGCATAGATTGTCGGTTGGAGTCAACTTGGACTGGAACACTCTCGGCTTCCCTCTTGCCTGCTTGTGCGTAACACCTACTGTAGTGACCTCTCTCGGTCTCAAGCCTCTTATAATGGCCGTTCAATCTCCTATATTAAGTAGTGTAATCTCTGGTATTTAGTGGTGGAATCTATTTTCCTAATGAAAAATATTTGCGCCCTAATTCTTCGTTCATCCGTCAATTTCAGAACAGAACTCAGCATACATTCCACTCTCTGGTACACTCAAAATAGCCTGTATCAGATTTCACAACACACACTCTGCTGATAATTTGTCATAATCTTGCCCTAATACAAACAATGCCATCTTGTCTACATACACTAGAGCTTCTCTCGTTCCATAGACAATTAACATAGTGTAGGAAACTTAATGTACTTCTCCAACAGAACTAGTTACCATTACAAATGGATTGATCGCATAGTCTGCTATCGCTTAATGACAACTAAAGGCCTGCAGTGTGAACTATTCATCACTATCTTAAACTAAATATCGGACACATGCACACATATGGCTGATTGGTAAATAATGTACAGCCCGCATCCGTTGCTAAAATGTTAATACAACCAATTCATCGGTTAAAATAAATCACGTCTTAGTTACAGCTTACACTAAATTATTGCTAACAAACAATATTAATCAATTCTTAGAATACATAATTCCTATATAATGTAAGACAAGTCAATTTTCAAACACTTACCTGAAGACTCATATAAAGGAAAATTATGTATAAAATCAGGACACGGTTTCTTTAGCGTAAAGCTTGACTGTCTATTTTTGCTGAGTAACTCATTTTTAAAATACGTGACTTCGCTTGGGAAACACCCCCAAACATTGCCCAATCAGATCTCAAGTTTATCTAACCGCCTTTATTAACACACACTCTCTAGGGTTTGGAAAACTCTACATTCCCGCTTCTCTCTCTCTCTCTCTCTCTCTCTCTCTCTCTCTCTCTCTCTCTCTCTTTCGAATTATGACACATATTTCAACATGTACAATCGCTGCTTCTGCAAAACTTCAGCCCCTTGGTCATTTTGATAAACAAAACCAAATCTTCACCCCTGTGCAGTTTTGCTTCACATCCTTTTGGTTCCAAAAGGCCAAACGTTAGGTCTCCTAGAAACATGAAATTATCATACTAGAGAGTAAATTTATTTAAGATGACGTGCAATCCTTATTGAACGTAACATAAAGCACGTTTCGAGGTTTGTATCCGCTGGCTAAGATCCCTTGGTCTTTATAAAGGCTTATTTCTGTACATATACACTCGATATGATCCGGTACAAGGCCCGGTCTTCTTTTGGCTGGCATGTCTGATCGTACAAAAATAAAGAATCCACCACCCTGTGCGGTACGGAATTTCCAGTACATACAGCAGCTGCGAATAGAAGCAGAAAATTGGGCATCGGGGAAGGAGGAATCTGTCTTTGTTTCAGTTAAAACCAAAAATAAACTCTACTATTTTGTTTATCAATAATTCTGAGATTTCACAAGATGTTTACGTATGTTTACATTGAGAAGAGGTAGTAGAAAATTTTGTAATAATTTAGTTGATGGGTTGGAAGGATTGGCATCGGCTCCGTTGTTTGATTATGCGCAAAGTAGATGTGAATGTTCTTCAGTTGCTTCAAGAGTATAGCAAAAAGAAACCTAATAATTTAAGCAGGCGCTACTTGCATTACGGGCAAAACCAAGTATCGTCTGAGCTGCCTACTTTGCGGTACTATTATAGACTTCAAATCTCGAAAATCAATCAGTCTGTTAACTCGAAATGTATTGCTGACACAGTTCTAAGAAGAGCCAACTTATGAAACACTAAGGTCAGCAATATGAGTGCATATTCTCTATGGAGTTGTTTTACATGAATATGTCTACGAGCTTAGATAGTACCCATTGGCGTCGCGATGTTCCCTACTCATTGTGACTTCTTTTGGTTGGGTCATCCTACTCATTACATCGTAAACATGTTACAGTGTTGTTAGTTTCTTAAAATTTAAAATATTGTACAAAATGACAACATCCTACTGTTTCTAAAACGAATTCTTTTAACAACATATTTCATATACATGTATCAAGGCAGGTTTTCGATATTAGCATTGATAGACAACATAAAGACCACACAGATCTTTCGGATATTTTAACTTTTTCCATGGTTGGGAAGTGACATAAGCATGTAAATGAAAAATGTATGGGATCTGGTAGTGGGTAGCAGAAATATCAAACTATCCTTAATTTTAATGGGGGGCCCCGAGTGGCCAACTGGTCTAAAGCGCCCACCGTTACGGATCACTGCCATCTCACCTCTGTCTGCGTGGGTTTGAGTCTCAGATTCAGCCAATTCGGGTATGTGAGAAATCTTGCCAGTAGCTTCTCGTGGGTCGGTGGTTCTTTCCGGAGTTTTCCCGGGTTCTTCCTCCACCATTTACACTGGCAGCCATGTATAGCCTATCTTATGCTGAAAAATGGCGTTAAACCCTCAACAGCAACAACAACATCAACATTAATTTTAATGGAATATGTCTATAGTAGATGCAAGAATGCTTAAAACAAATGATCAATTTAACAATGTATATTTCGATCATGAATAAATCCATTATTTTGTATTATCCATCATATATCACCAGACCATGACGAAAATTCCGTACATATATCCAGCTTGAGATAAACAGATGGATAGGTCTGCGAAATATATGGTTTCGGTTTCAAATTATTTGCTTTTGACTTTGTGTTGCTCCCAAAACTCTGAAAGTCCAATATGTGGCACAGTGCTTATTCAAGCTTATTTTTCAGGAATTACAATGGCACATATGTAGTCTCCAGTTAGTTTCCTTTATACCTTAATACACTAATATCAGTTGTGGTAATTTCATTCTAGCACTGACGCATGCTTTTGCATATGTGGATTTCGAGCTCACTAGTTAATAATATATCCTAGTTGTTATGGTAATTGTTCTGGGTTGTTTCTGTTTTTATTTCCGCTTTTGTTCCACATGCATTCTGGATCTTTTCTTGCTGATAACTTTACTTGTACATGTAGAGTTCATGAATTTATACGAGGACTGATAACAGGCCCAGCAGACTACTTGAACTTAGTTTAAGATCACGGGGGATTTTTGCGTCATACACAAACGTCCCTACAAACCAGGTGCCTATGGAATTTACAACTGATAACGCGCTTGTGTATGTGTGCAAGAACAGTATAATCGGGAAGCCATTCGATCGATACAACCTGGAATAGGTCAAACTGTTGGGTGTGGTGAATAAACTTACTCTTTTTGACAACAATGAATCTTGGGAATATATCCGAATAGCTGGTCTCAACGGACAAGGTAATATCTTTCTTATTGCCTAATATTTATATTTGTGTAATACTGAAATTTTATACAACCACTATGGTCGCTTTGTATTCAGAATGATTTTTGTAATTTTCATTTTTACTGTAACCAAATATGACAACTTTTGTGAAAGGAGTTATAACATAATGGACTACCGGTTGGCCATTGAATGCGCACTGCTTATATTCATTTTCACAGGTGAAAACAACTCATAAGCAATACTTTTAAAGAGGAAGGCAATGAAAATTGCGTTTGTTTGAAACCATTTCTTTATACTGTAGAAGGGTGACCGTAGAATGATTCAGTTCAGCCGTTTTCATACGATATTTCAATGCGCTGATCCTTTACTATAGGTATATACATATACACGAATTGCACGAAAGTGATGCCACCCCTTGAATAGCCGTAAAGGAAGATGTCTTCCACAAATAAATCTAGAGCCTAAGGTTCCCGTGCGCGAAGAATTCCTACATGTTACGAGGAGGTAGAACAAATGAAGTGAAAGAACAATGGAAG
>JAECUM010046521.1:0-31036 GCA_016617855.1 Megalonaias nervosa | reverse complement strand
TATATATATATATATATATATATATATATAATTGTATCTACAGGCATTCAGTAACAAGTCGTGGTGATATGTAAATGGTAGTATCTACAAGTATTTAGTAACAAATAACTACAATACGTTGGGAATGCATATAGAAAACAGCAATATTCGTAATTGTACGTGTTATCTGAAAACCATTAATATACGTATTTAACTGTATCTAAAAACTAGCAATATACGTAATTATGTGTATCTAAAAACTAGCAATAGTGTAATTATGTGTATCTAAAAACTAGCAATATACATAATTATGTGTATTTAAAAACTAGCAAGATACATAATTATGTATATCTAAAAACTAGCAATATATGTAATTATGTGTATCTATAAACTAGCAATATATTTAATTATGTTTATCTAAAAACTAGCAATATATGCTATTATGTGTATCTATAAACTAGCAATATATGTAATTATGTTTATCTAAAAACTAGCAATAGTGTAATTATGTGTATCTAAAAACTAACAATATACTTAATTATGTATATCTAAAAACTAGCAATATATGCAATTATGTTTATCTATAAACTAGTAATATATGCAATTATGTGTATCTAAAAACTAGCAATATATTTAATTATGTGTATCTAAAAACTAGCAATATACGTAATTATGTTTATCTAAAAACTAGCAATATATGCAATTATGTGTATCTAAAAACTAGCAATATATTTAATTATGTATATCTAAAAACTAGCAATATACTTAATTATGTGTATCTAAAAACTAGCAATATATGTAATTATGTTTATCTAAAAACTAGCAATAGTGTAATTATGTGTATCTAAAAACTAGCAATATACGTTATTATGTGTATCTAAAATCTAGCAATATACTTAATTATGTGTATCTAAAAACTAGCAATATACGTGATTATGTGTATCTAAAATCTAGCAATATATGTAATTATTTGTATCTAAAAATAGCATACGCAATATACGTAATTATGTATATCTATAAACTAGTAATATACGTAATTAAATATGAATCTAAAAAGGCTAGCAATATTAGTGCTTGTATGTGTTTCTAAAAGCTAGCAATATTTGTAACTATATGTGTTTCGGAAAACTAGCAATATTTGTAATTATATATGTATCTAAAAACTAGCAATATTTGTAACTATATGTTTCCAAAACCTAGCAATATTAGTAATTATTTGTGCATCTAAAACATACAATGTACGTAATTATGTGTGTATACTGGTGAAGTTCTACTGTTATGATAACCGGGGACTAAGCCTAGAGTATACACAGCGGTACGATAATGTAAAACAGGTACATTTTGGGCGGTGAAGGAAAGTTGGTATATTTGACATTCTGAGAGTAAAAATTAATTTCTTTAGAATTTACCACTTGAAATATTCAACCTCCCTAGATCGACATTGGGACAAAATATAACACGCCAAAATAAAAATGACATGTGTACGTCTATCCAAAATTAAAATGACATGTTTGTACGTCTAGCAAAAATTAAAATGACATGTTTGTACCTCTAGCGGAAATTAAAATGTCATGTTTGTGCTTATAGCCAAAACACAAAAATGTCATGCTGCTACTGTTTCCGCCAGAAAGAGTTCACAGGAATCAATGAAATGATAAATAATGAAAATGAACATAAAAGAGGAATGAAGGAGAAAAAAGTGAGGAAACAGGCTAGGGCCATGTTGATATTTCAATTTGATAATTTGTCACCTCACTGTATTTCATTTACCTGGGACATATGTATGTTTGTATGTATGTATGTATGTCTGTGTGTGTGTGTGTGTGTGTGTGTGTGTGTGAGAGAGAGAGAGAGAGAGAGAGAGAGAGAGAGAGAGAGAGAGAGAGAGAGAGAGAGAGAGAGAGAGTGTGTGTGTGTGTACAGTGGGGCGATTCATGAAAGCTATATTTCGCTTCTCCTAAGAAAAGACAAAAGTATAATTGTGCTTCACTAAATAAAAATTTCAGGATGCTTGCACCGCGAGTCGACAAATGTAAAAATTATTTTAATTTACTTAAAGCTTAAAGGTCACTGACCATACTCTAACGTTTCTCTTTTTACATCAGATTTGCATCACATGATTAGAAGTAATAATACTCGCACAAAAAGAATAAAAAAATTATCAAGTGTAAAGAAATAATAATTTAATTATTCAAAATAGAAGTACACAACACTGTCACTTCCCCTTAGCTACGATTTCCCACCTATAGAGTACGCCAACAAGAAATGACGTACATTTATCCATACAAGACGAAGTACATGCTTCTTGTTGTCGAACAATAAAACACTATAAACTATGGATAGGGAACATTTAGACGAAACTATTGAAAACGAATTTACTGTTCAGCCTTATATCGATGTGCGTGCACGACGTACTAGACTGTGTCGCTTTCATAACTGTTCCATTGTTTCTATTTATTTCAAAATTCCCGTTAATACAGGTAAAAAGGAATCAATGCTGGCTTCCCTATGTCGGCCGACTTTGTAAAAACAAAAAAAAAAAAAAAAAAAAAAAAAAAATAAAGAAATCGGCACCCTTAAAAGAATCTAAAGGAACCAAAGTTGGCTTCCATATGTCGACCGACTTCATTAAACAAAATCGTCACACTTAAAAGAATCCAAAGTCAGTTTCCAGGGTTGGCTTCCTTTGTAATAAAATAATCTTTGTATTTGATATTCTGTCGGTACGTTTAAGAAATGAGTTTATTGCTCTCTGCCATTTGTGTTTATTCATCACCCGAGCTTCTATTTGTTTGTCATATGTAATCGTAATTGATACAAACGGGCATTGATATTTGCCGGGTAAATAGTATACACAGCAATAACTTGCTTAATAATACTTTTGTAATCCATGCTAGCGCAAAGATTATTACAGTGAATATATTTTCAAATAATGATTTATTTACGAGATACCTTCGTATTGTTAACCTGCATACAATACAATCTTGGTCATTTTGTACCTTATAATGTATCATGCGTGAATGGCAGGAGCCTTCAAGCAATCTGGTGATATTCCCGTCTCATTTGCTATTTTGTTATCTGACAAAAGAGATACACACTGCAGTAAGGATTCATACGCCAGCCTGCATCCGCTACATATACGTTGTTCGTGGATATATTTCTTTCTTTAATAAATTTCGCATGACGAAAAAAAGAAGGAATAAATGATAAAAATGCAATTTACTTTCATTTTATTTTCAAATAAGTGCTTTGTTTATCTATTTTTTTTTTGTACCGTGCAGTTTTGTTTTTTCTTTTTTTTGGGGAGGGGGGGCAAATTGAACACAAAGTTATTTTGTTTCTTAAGTCTTGGGACATATACCTTGATAAAAAAACTTTCACTAGAAGTTCTGGGACAGAAAAAAAATTATTGTATCGTGTCCCGATATATACGGTAAATAAGGTATATATATATATATATATATATATATATATATATATATATATATATATATATATATATATATATATATATATATATATATATATAACTGATTCTACAGACTTGTACACCTATAAATGATAAACGTCCCAGAGTAATAAACCGTTTAGGGTACATGGAGAACTCGCCCCATGTAGAACTCGCCCCAACGTCTCTGGAGAAGGCGCCCCAGGGTGGTTAGAGAAGTCGCCCTAAATGGTTGGAGAAGTCGCCCCAAAACTTGTAACCCAGAAAACCTATTTAATATTTATATTTTAATTGATTGTAAAATTTGCTGAGATCCTACCTTTCATCGGACATCTACGAAAACAAATGGAGCACTTATTTAAAAATTAATATTGTTGGCATCAGGGGTTCATTTACGGAAGTGTTTACAATTGATTCGATTGCATACAAAAGGCATGCGTCGTCATTGATATAAACAATTTTGTTCTTAACCCAATTTGACAAAATCTATGTAAGTCCCGTGCGCAACTGATTTAAATTCATCAATGTTGAAATAAATGTAATAACATTTTTTATCAAGCGTACTATTAAGTAGTCACAGTCATTTTTGAGTAAGCAGAGGGTTCATATTGTCAAATAGATCGCTGAATACCTTTTCCTTGATTGAATATGTTAAACGCGTATCCTAATATCCTAATATCCTAATATTGAATACTATGTTAACTATTGCCTTTATTTTCAATCATTGCTCACCTCTGACAGTTATATGGCAAAGCTGTTTCAATATTGGTAGCAAAAAGTATTAATTTTGAAGTCCTTACTTTATATCGTTGTTGAACTCAGATATTTATCTTGTAAAATTATATCAACATGGGTACTCGAACAATCCTCATTTTTGTTTGCTCTTTTATCTCCATCTTTGAAAAGTAAGAAATTATCAACCAAATATAACAACATAAAATGTTTACGCTTTGTCATTCAGTATTTCCAAGATCAATTTGGTATGTACCTTTGATTTTGTATGTAACTGCATCGGATGTATACGCAGTGTTTTCCACACTTCAAGATTGTATTCCACTAGTTGTATAATAAACCCTTCCTTTCCAGTCTGCATTCATCTTGTTTGTGTAATTTCGATAATAACAAAAATATATCACATATAATTGAAAGTCTGTGTTGCCATTTAAACTCGCTAGGTTTCTTATAACAACACATACCGGAACACGATGAGAAAGATTTTTAAACAAATGTTATTGTTGACTTGCTTGCTTGATTTATCCATTATACTAAATATTATTCATTAATGTGGTATTTACTCTCAAACTCGGATCATGCTGATTTGGTACAAATTATAGGATGATTGGGTCCAGATTTCAGGCTGATTCAGCCCAACTTCCAAGCTGATTCGGACCATGTGAAATATTCAGTTTAGTCCCGGATTGAAATGTGCCATTTAAATTTGTTTTTAAAGATGATTTTCTCATTTGTGTCCCAAGTACGTGGAGCAGTTAAAATATGCAATTAAGGCAACAAAATCCCGTTAGTATGCGTGATCACGGGGTTGTTATATATAATGAAATAACGTCAGACTCTTTATTTTGCATCGGCAATTTAGTAGTAAACATCATCATCATCATCATCATCATCATCATCATCATCATCATCATCATCATCATCATCATCATCAATCCCTTAACGCAAGAAGTCGTTGGGGCACCACAGGTGACTTTAAAACCAATTCTCTCCATCTTTCAATTCTCTCCATCTTTCCCTGTTCTCTACTGCTCTTTGGGAATCTCCAAATCCCATGCCTGTCCACTCCTTAATGTTGTCTTCCCACCTCCTTTTCTGTCTGCCTCTTCTTCTGCATCCTCGCACTGTGCCTTGCAATATTGTTTTTGCCAGTCCAGGTGATCTTGAGACATGACCGTACCACTTCAGTTTGCGCTTATTTGCAGTGGTCAAGAGGTCTTCATAGGATCCGATGGTTCGTTGGATCCTGTTGTGGACTTCTTCGTTGGTTACATGGTCAATGTATGAGATGCCCAAGATCTTGCGGTAGCGTCTCATTTCAAAGATATGAATCCTTCTTTGTAGATCTGATGTGAGCGTTCATGTTTCACAAGCGTACAAAAAGATAGATTTGTCCATCGCGAGCGCATCAGCCTTATTTTGGAACCAAAAGCAATGTTGGTATCTTTCCATATTGGTCTCAACCTTGTTATTGTTGCGGTTGTCTGGGCAATCCTGCGAAATAGCTCTGGTTTGGAGCCCTCGTCTGTGATAATTGATCCCAAGTATTAAAAGCTTATGACTCTTTCCAGCTTCTGTCCACTGACCATTATTTCTGAACTGATGCCACTGGTGTTGTTTGCCATCCGTTTGGCTTTTTCGGCGCTTCTGTGGAGATTGTGTCGAGGCGTTCAACCCAGTCAGTCAGTTCTTTTTCATCTCCTGCGAAACCATCAATATCATCTGCGAAGCGAAGGTTTGTGATTGTTCTTCCTCCGATGCTGACAGTGCCTTTTTGGTCATGCAAGGCATCCTCCATGATCCTTTCCAGGAAAATGTTGAAGAGTGTAGGCGATAGTATACATCCCTGTCTGACTGCAACTGTTGTTCAAAACCAATCTCCTTTGCTGACATTGATAAGGACAGCACTGGTGGCTTTGTCATAGAGGTGCTCAACAACCTGCACCAGGTTTGAGCTGATGTACTTCCTCATAGTTGCCCATAAGGCTGCATGCCATACCCTATCAAAGGTCTTTTTGAAATATATAAAGATGAGGTATAGATTCTGCTGGTGCTGAAGGCATTTCTCTCAAAGGAGTCTGAGATTGAAGATTTGTTCTGTGGTGCTCCTTCCTGTTCGGAAGCCTGCTGCTCTTCAGCAATAATTTTCTCTGCTTGAGGCTTTAGACTGTTGAGAATTATCTTCAGCATGACTTTGCTCGGGTGACTGATCAAACTGATGGTTCTGTAGTTTTGGCACAACTGTAGGTTTCCTTTCTTGAGGACCACGATGACCAAGGATTGAGTCCATGTGGTGGCCCATTTTCCTGTCTGCCATATCTTGTTGCAGATTGTTGTTAGGACTGTGACTATCTCTTCTCCTCCTGCTTGAATGAGGTCTGCTGGTATGTTGTCGACGCCGGCTGACTTTCCTTTCTTTAGTGACCTAACTGCAATTTTTACTTCTTCACGAAGAATGGGGTTGTCATCAATTTATTCTGCCTGAGGGCAATTTAGTACTGCTGGATCTCATTGGGTCTTATGATCGTACAATTCTGAGCAGTATTCTGTCCATCGCTTGAGGATCTCCTGATCTTCTGTGAGGCATTTTCCTGATTTGTCTTGGATTGTGGTAGTTTTCTCTTGTTTATGGGTTGTGAGTTCTTTCACCAGCTGATATGCCATTTTGCTGTCGTTTCTACTCAGACTGTCTTCGATGTTGCAGCAGTGTCTTTCTATCCAGGATTCCTTTGCCTTTTTCACGCTTTTTCTGATCATATTGTTTATCTCTCTGTATTTTCTAGCTCCTTCATTATCTCTTTTTTTCTTTTTCAGTTCTGTTCTTTTGTCGCATAGGTCAAGGACATCTGTCGTGACCCAAAGTTTCTTTGTTCGACGATATTTGCCAATGATCTCATTAGCTGTGCTAGCCACGGCTGTGTTGAATGTAGTTGTTAAGGTCTCTAGGTTGGTGTCTTGGATGTCTAGGGGTATCAAAGGTGCAAATTTACCACCTATCATTGCTTGGAAGGCTTCTGTGACTTTTGGATCTTTCAATTATTCAAGGTCAAATCTGATTCTTGGTTGGTTAGGCTTTTGATCATTTCAGGTGGAGGCGAAACGTAGTCATTAGTAAATCATGGTCACTTCCAATATCTGCTCCTGGAAAACATCGTGTTCTGGCGATATTCAACCCTGTGCAGAATCTTTTTTTCACCAAGATGTAGTCATCTGGTTGTGATGTTGTCCATCTGGACTGTGCCAGCTCCATTTTCTTTGGTGCTTTGTGAAGGCCGAATGTGTTGGCTAGCACAAGATTGTTGTAGGCAGCAAGCTCCAAGAGCCTGAGTCCTGTTTCATATGCTTCTGAATTGCAGAAGGTTCCACAAGTGCTTTGCCAGTTTGTCTGTGAATGAACTTCCACCTTTGCATTCTAGTCTCCTTGTACAAACAGGATGTCCTTCTTGGGTGACATCTTGCAGTTGGTTATAAAAATTCTCCAGTTTGTTGTCAGATGTGGGTGCATAGGCCTGTATGATTGTCATGTTAAAGGGAGTCGCCCTCACGCGGATGGTAATGAGCCTGCTTGAGACTGGGCAGCAACTCATAACGCTGTTCACAATGCCCTTGTGGACAAGAAATCCAACGCCATGGCTGTGTTTGTCCCCTCTTCCGCTGAAGTAGAGCTTATGCCCTTCATGTGTTGTCATTTCGCCAAAGTTTTTCCAGCGCATTTCGCAGAGACCAATAATGTTCCAGTTGTACCTCTCCAACTCATGTGTAAGTTCTTTCAACTTTCCCACAGCTCTCAGTGTTCTAACGTTCCATGTACCGATGATGATGTTGTCTCTCCCACGGATCTTGAATAGCCAGGTAATAAAAGGGATAAATGCACGTCATATCCGTTTTTGGCACGCCAAAACTACCGACTGTTTACGGAGATTGCCGAATAATTTTTTCATTTAAAAAAGCAGATTTTAAAGTCTAATTAAATATTTTTATTGTGTGCATACATAACAAATGCGTTTTCTTAATGACTATAATAATATCACACGTTTGTAAAATATATGTGGCCAGTGACCTTTAACCATTCTGCGTTACCATCACCAGACTGGTTTAGAGCTTACCAGAAGACTTAAATATACACCCAAGACACCGGGTCTCAAAATTTCGGCTTCTTTAGATAAAGCTTTAAAAGATTTATATTAAATATCTATAACTCGATAGTGTAATCTTTTCTATTTTTGCTTAGACAATGCATTTAGGCCTATGATAATTATATTAATTCAAACGTCTCCTGAAGAAGGATATCACCACAAGACATTGCGTGGTTAAACATGTTAAGTGTGCATTTCGCAGACACTTAGAACATCACAAGCTACACACACACACACACACACACACACACACACACACACACACACACACTGGTAAGCATCACTTTAATTAAGAAAGGCTTAAACGTAAACATACAAAACATTTTTGGTTAGTGTTAAATTTCTTACGATAAAGCGATTTTAATTCGATCATTGAAAAACACTATTTATACAATTATAAAGAATCTATTCCATTAATCATATTCAACAACATTTAATATTTATTTCACTAATTTGTCCTTTTCCATAATAATATGTAGCCTGCAAAACTACCTACATAAACGGTGTTGATCAATGATGTACGTATCAGACCTGTCATTTTAACAGCTGTTAAGGCGGACAATAAAGACAACTAGAATTCAAACGAATTGTTGTTTTGTGCGTTTCTTGGCTAGTTTCTATGCTAATTCCCGGAGATGACAACTTTTTATCAATAAATCAATATCACTGTGTATAGCATTTATGGGCGTGTCAACATTAAGATCAGAATGTGCGAATATGTACGCACGCATGCATTCACGCGTGTAAATATATGTATGTATCATGTACTTGGGTATATACGTGCTTACGTATGTATGTATGTATGTATGTATGTATGTATGTATGTATGTATGTATGTATGTATGTATGTATGTATGCATGTGTGTATGTATGTATGTATGTATGTATGTATGTATGTATGTATGCATGTGTGTATGTATGTATGTATGTATGTATGTATGTATGTATGTATGTATGTATGTATGTATGTATGTATGTATGTGTGTATGTATGTATGTATGTATGTATGTATGTATGTATGTATGCATGTGTGTATGTATGTATGTATGTATGTATGTATGTATGTATGTATGGATAGATGTATGAATGTATGTATGTATGTATGTATGTATGTATGTATGTATGTCGGTAGGTAGGTAGGTACATTTATATGTATGCATGTATTGATTGATGAATAAATTGCTGTTTATATGTAGTAGGTAAGTACGCTCGTACGTCTGTCTTTCAGTTTGTAGCAAGTATGTACAGTGTACGTATGTATGCATGATCGCCTGCATGTATGGATATATGTACGTAGGTAGGTAGGTAGTAGGTAAATAAAAATAGGTGAATAGGTAAGAACGAATGTAGGTATCGCAATCTCATTATGCGTGACAAATAAATGTGGTGCGCAAGAATGTAGTAAATGTTGGTCACACCCCATTTTACGCGGGAGATCGTATATCATGCATGCTAATTAAGACAGAAATAATTCATTCTCTCCATGTTGGGAATGAATATAGAATTTGCATATGATATGTTGTGTTGTTTTGTCCCAGAAAAAGGTTTGTCTCTTTAGAATAATGTCTTTCTTCAAGGTGCTACTTTATTATAATAAATCACAGATTTATATTTAAATATTGCGATAGATCACACATTTATATTTAAACATTGAAATCATTCAGACCCTTGTGTTTAAATTTTGCAATTAATCACACATTTTGTTAAAAATCGTAATGAATCAAATTTATATTTGTCATGGGAGAAAAGCCTGGTTGGGATCGGATTAAGCCAAGACACTGAAACCAGTTTCCTGAATGAGAGCTTTATTTATAATGTACTGGAAAGATGAATGAATGTGACACCATGCTCATGCGCATGAAGTCCAATAATGGGTCTGACAGAATGGTGAGCACGGAGTTCAACAACTGATAATTAGGAAAAGATATCGTTTCTAACTGGAACTTATCAGAACTTCAAAGAGTAACCAAACAAGAATCAGAGGATGGAATAAACATTATCTACATAAAGACCTATCACAACGAATGATCAATACATATATTTATTCACAAATGTGGCACATGTCAGACTCCGTAAAATTTAGATTAAATTCTGAAACATCTAATATATGATGTAGGTTTATTACATACAACAAATAGCAAGAAATAACGTAATTTTATATTTCACACACTTTAACAGCTGATGATTGCTTATGTAAACAGTATAGCTTCATGATAAAACTTTATAGTGACAAGACAACGAGAGTTTGCTCTATAAGTACCCTGGTTGTGTTGACAATTCAGAGCGAGAGAACTCGAACTTTGCGCGAGAATCTATGAGAAAACAACTCAGTATTTTGAAAGAATTCAATAAAGCATTCATTTTTAACGCTGTAATGAAACCCGAATACATTTGGAGTGTATAAACATGTTACTGCACACCTTTACATGACAATATTTTAACGCTGAAATCAATTACATATCTATCCTTATATATACTGAAGCCAACTTCAAAATACAAATGTTTTTCTTATAATGTATCAGACTGAAACTTTGTGTGATTTATTGTAGACAACGCTTTATTTTACTTAGTGTGTGAAAACACAATGAACAGAAATAAAGAATATCGCATGGTTCAATATAATCCACTTCAAGCACATCAGCTACATCAGTCTTGAAATACATTCAAGAATTATTTTCACCTGTCCCACTGGGCAATGCTCATTATAATCGATTTTTAGGTATACGTAAATATGTTCATGTTTAAAAGGGACACTTTACGCTGGATCTATCTTTGATCTGAAGAGAGAGAGAGAGAGAGAGAGAGAGAGAGAGAGAGAGAGAGAGAGAGAGAGAGAGAGAGAGATTTGTACAGTGCTACACGTTATTTCCATCTCTTTCGCTCATATGACTTGAAACTTTATTATTTATTGCTACATGTGAGAATGTAAGCTTCGGCTCTAATCCGGAAATCGTTCAGTGAGGGTTTTTTTTTGCTGATTTATCTGCAGTATTGATCTAGTAACAGGTTGCCGATTATGAAAAGATATAAGGTGTGTCTATATAAGTTTGTAATGCCATATTGTTCAGCATGAAGTAAAATCTATATTGAAAGCGGTTCATGTATCAACAGTTTTGCATAGGAACGAGGGTGGGTCGGTACAAAGTCTCAGATACAGTCACTGAATCTGTTTCTGTGCTATTTTGCTTTCTATCTTTTACTTATTCGTAGTTTTTTCCTGCCATTACGTTGAATCTAATAATCTTGAGAGGTTGCCATGGTGATCTGTATCCTAACATATGCGAGTCTTTATTCAATTCGTTTCATGATGCTCTCAAAGAAGCGTTGTCAGTTTTCAAAGCTACACGCATGCGTCTTGTACAAGAGTCCGAATCAAACTAACATCTTCAGAATTTAAATTTTTTATTTTAAACCTGATTTATTTTTATGCGACATGCACGGCCTAATGAAATATTCTCAACTGGTCATTTCTATTTTTTAACATAGTAACAGGTCTGCTTCATTCAGTTGTATACCGGAAGTGACGTAACCATTATGCTAATAAGATTTTTGTCAAAAACGTACGAGTCCACAAAGAAAAATAAAACAAAAAGAAAAATGTACAAATATAAAAACATGTACAAAATCAAAGAAAAAAGGAATAATACATAAACAAAAGTATGCTACAATCGCATGAAGATCTAACTAGATCTTCCCTATATGCATACCAATACGTCTGCCAAACTGTATTTATCTATACTGATTTTGTTTTTAATTATCTTTTTAATTATCTTTTTAATTATCTTTTTAATTATCATTATCTACGTCCTACATCTTCAGATACAGTAGTCTGGAGACAAAACAAAACTCTTTGAGGACTGGCAACATTAGGCGGATTTCGTTTTACTCCATTATTAATTTGATTTACAGCAGACAACGGTCGATGTTCCGTCCAGCGACAAAACATATTGGGACACCATATTTCATTTCATTTAATGTTTTCCAGGCACTGGTTTATTTTCCATTTCATAGCGTTGAAAGCAGAAGCGGCAGAAGCTGCTATGGCTACTTGAGTTTTATGCAATCTTGCTAACATGCTACTTGGGATATACGGACGGATAAATGAGTATTTTGACTGACAATACAAAGGCTATCAGTGGGGTGTAAAAATGTCAAAGCTATGTTGAAGTTTGAGCTTACACCCCTCCGCCCTGTAAAGTCACTTCCTTCTGTTAATCATTATCAACTATCTTCTCGTCATCGTCAACAAAGGTCGTCAAGTTTATTTGTTATATTATTACGTCCAATTTGTTTTCCATTTTGCCGCCCCCACCCCGAAAAAGAAAGATATAAAACACTTGCGTGATCATTTTGTTCGATGCTTTCGTCTGTTTCTTCATCTTACTTAGAAATTACCCTGTGATAATTTTCTGTATAATTTTTCAACCTGTACACACAAAAAGTTGACCTTAACGTGACGACCTGATAATATATATCTTCTCTGTTGCTTTCTCTGACTCATTAAATAGTACTTACCATTAAACTATCATATACATTCTGTTATTTAATGATATAGATATCATACTCATCAAGACCACTCCGGTGGCTTAAGTGGTTAGAGCGTCCGCCTTGGATGCGGGATGTCGCGGGTTCGAATCCAGACCGAGACATACCAATGACTTTGAAAAATGGCGCTAGCAGCTGACTCGCTTGACGTTCGGCACTGAAAGGTTAGTGTTAGGAGTGGTGGCATGATGCCACAGTGCTAGACATCACAATAAACTGTCATACTGCAGACATCGTAGCGATATGATTAAATTTGTTAAAGCTACATTAAAATTCCAAATCACACACAAACACTCACACATGTACACACAAACCACACACACACACACACACACACACACACACACACACACTATATGCACTCAACACTGGTGTCACTTCTTCCACTTTTCATCCTTTTTACTTATTTTACTATCCGTCCACTTTAGACTCATATTTATATTTATTTTCATTTTTATTCTTTATAAAATGAAATAAAAAAATTGCACATGTATATCCTCAGCATTAAGTGACTGATATCTTATTATATCATAAACGTGTTTGCCGGTAGTGGTAGTAATATAAGTGTGTGAAAACTTGTGTATTGGACTAGTTATAAAGACAATACAATACAACCGGTGCTATAGTATATTTTCGAAGTTTTCAAATTCAATATATGTGTAACAACCGGTGACTTTTTTTTTATACAAATGCAGATGTCAATTCAGTCGCCAATTCAACTGAATAATGCACATTTTAATACATAATGTACCATATTAGAAACGTTATCGTTAAACGAGCAAGCTGTTAAGTTCGACTCGGTGTGTTATTGACCACGGAAAGTATATTTTACATATTTATAAAAACAACGCTTTTTTCAATAATCGAACTGAATTATCATGCTGCCATCATGCTTGAAAAATCACCCTCTGGGGACAAGGGAAATTTAACATTAGAGCTTACGATGAACATTATGGGACTGTCTGAGGGCAAAGGGAATTTGAACGTTAAAAATGTCCATGTGATTTTTCGTTATCTATACAGATACGAAAAATAATTAAAATCTGAAGGCCACTTGAAGTAAGTAGAACAAGTACAGGATTGTAGTATTAATGATAAAAAGAAATTCATAAAAATCAAATTCCAAAAGATCTGATGAAAATATGTAAACATAATGTTATAATGTTTAAAGTTTTGTAAATTTAAATTTTGGAACACACGTATAAGTGAAAAACAATTTTAAAAGTAAACAAAATATACAGCATATAGAAAAAACGATAAAGAAATTATCCGGAAAAATAAAAAATCCTGAACAATTTAATTGTACAATAAATTTGAAACATTTATAATAACTGTTTGTAGATTGTAAAAAAAAATATTTAAAGAGACGAAACATTTAAAATTTGAAATGAAAGTTTTGAAAGTAAAATTAGAAAATAACAAAATTATTATTCCGAGTTGTAATGTTGAGTAGTATTTCTATTTCTAAAAACTCCGGTGGCCTCAAAAGGGGTAGTTCTGTGTTAATACATATTCAGAGGGCATGCAATTACCAGCCCAGAAAATATGAAATTAAGAAAAATAAAGTCGTTAGTTTTAAATGTGGTTTAATTGAAATATTTTAAATTTTTTTTCATGTTATATGTCTTAGACATTTTAAACACGCGCTTGTAAATTGTTTTAAAATTCTATTTTTACCGGTGTGAATTGTTTCAAAATTCTATTTTTACCGGTGTCAGTTGTTTTAAAATTCTCTTTTTACCGGTATGAATTGTTTGTTTCTTTTCAGTATGTACTAAATTCGATGTAAAATTTCTTTAATTTGTTCACTTTCATCTGTAGATTTTACGAAAATTAAATTAATAAATTTTTATGTTTTTTATAATTGTATAATTGTAGTTACAGTTTTAAGATTTGTCAGGATTTCATTATAATAACCGCCAAATTTATTGAATTTTTATATCATTTTTGCCACGGTCATATTTTAATTTTTTTCTTGATTCTTTTACTTTCCGATAAATTCCGTATATGCTTCCGAAGTTTAGTCTTACTCCTAATGTGGGCTATATTTTAAAATATTATCCGGATTGATTTAGTGTCTCTTAATTAGGTGTCAGTTCCTGAATTTTAATACTATTTTAATATAAGTAATGACTCTGATATTTTTCCGCATTTTTTTCAGTCACTGCTAAATTCAGCATTAGTTTCATAATTTTGGCATTATTTTTATCACTGTCATATTAGTGATATTATGAGCTGAGTCCCTTGGTGACAGCTATTCATTCCATCTTTATAATATATGCTCATTTACAGACACCACCAAGCTTAATCTGAGGCATCGGTAATGCTTCTAATATATAAATAAATCTGGAATATGTGCATAAAGTCAATATGCAGCATTAGGTGTAAGGGACTTCCTTTCCTCTGTTTAGTTTGCAAAAGGGTGATGGATTGTAATAGTACAGTTTGTCTAAAATTAGTTGTTATTCCTCATTATTTGACCACTTACAATACATCCTTCACTTAAGCAACTCTTGTAGGCGTGAGTGTGACGCGTTGTGTGTTGATGTTGCTCAGTAGGTGTGGGTGCTTGTCAGAAGCTTTATGTGCTTGTCAGTAGATGTAGGTCTGTTGAGTAGCGCTGCACCATTGTTAGGAAACATGAGTGCTAGTAAGTAGGTGTGGGTTATTGTCAGTAAGGCAGCGTGTTGGTCAGTAGGTAGAGTGGTCAGTGTGAAACGGTGCTGGTCAGTAAACGTGAATTTGAATTAGTAACGCTGTGTTGTTAGTTGTCAGTCAGAGTGTTAATAATGTCAATGTTAAATTCCCCTTTGTGGCCAGGAAATCCCATAATGTTACTTCTATGGAAAATTTTAACAATAACATTAACCTTGTTCGGAGACAGTCCGATAATGTTAATCCTATGTACTACTGTTAATATCCCATCATCTCAAAGTTTTTATTTTTTTCAGCATGGCGCATTTAATGTTAATTCCCATTGTCCTTATAGAGTCAGTTGTGTCCCCATATCGACTACTTATGCTAGTATTACTACCTTGATGTAAAACTCAAAACGTTTTAAATATTTGTCAAAATACTACCTTTTCTTTTTCAGTACTAACATGGAAATCGGAAATTCATTGTTTATTTTGTCAAAATCAAAATAAATTCATAGGTACGTTTAGGAACAATCATAAATTGGATGGGTTTGAGTGTGTTTCCTCCATCGCTGCAGTCATCCAAAAATGCAGATAAGATGGCTGACGGTGATAATATTGTTTCTTTCCTTCCGGCTCTATATCATACGATACAAACAGAAATAGTTTCAAATATAGTTTTAAATGGTTGAATTATATCCCAAATTATGGGTTTGTTTGAGCGTGTGTGTCTGTCTATACTTTTCATTTCAAGTGTGATGAGTCTGAAAGTAGACACTCTTAGGCAACTATTATGAACCGCTTTAGAACCTTGTCCTTTCCTATTCAGCTAGGCGCCATAACGTGTGAAGTACAAGATCCCTTTAATGTCAAGTTAAGTCATTAAAAAATACATTTATTTGAGAATATCGCAATGAATATATGCAATAAGTTTACATTCTATACACAATAATATTTATAGGTTGCTGCAGTTGTATCGGAAAATATGAGTAATACTTCACGACTTTGGGACTGCATTATTACCCACAATACCAAACAAAAAAGCAACGAGTTTGTATTTGCCCATACAAATGAAGTAACTTTAAAATTTTATACTCATTTTGTTTTTCAATCTAATGATTAATAATAAAAAGAAATACACAACAAAAACAAAATAATTGAATTCATTCTGAGTTCCAAAATAAATATACAACAATGCATTCATCAATACACAGTAACAATATTAATGCGCACATAGCACCGCCCAGCGACCTTTGAAATTCGTCTTGAGCTCGACATTATTTTCCCCAAAAATTGTCGTAAAATTGAAATTTAGAGTGATGTGGTGAATGAGTGCTCATAACCCTTCCAGTTGGTCTGTAATGGACTGATTTGTTTATCTCTTTCGATTCTACTCAATTCCTCTTATCTGGTTGTGATTATTAGCTGTGTTAATTCGGCACGAAGTACATGTGATTTGAAGAGAGAGGTACCCGCCTTAAATTAGTCGTATGTGTGTGTGTGTGTGTGTGTTTCTGTTCTGTCATTGATTATTTGGAATCACAGTGTGGGAAAAATATGAACTAATTCAATTGAAATTATCTAAAAGACCCTATGGAATATCGCGTTCATTTCATTTTGAGTGTAGAAAGGAGAATGTGATTGCAGTTGGAAATGTAATTGAAGTTACAGTACAATTTCGCGGTGTGTAATCAAGTTTTAGAACCGATGATATGGCTCATGTAATTTGGATTTGCAGAAATAAGAAAGTACATTTTCAGGAAATTCAAGATGCAAGCATGTAAATATATCTTTTGCCATTTTTATTACCATCTAAAGAAGGCATGTTTATGCCTTGTCAATTGCATGCTCTTCGCAGGGGCTCCAGATATTTAATGACCTGTATGACTTCTATCGTTAGTCTAAATCCGAAATATTGTATCAAAAAAGTTGACGTGGAAAATTGTACAGCAGCAGATGTTTGACAGTCCATTCCGCCATCGGAAATAAGAATTCTTCGTCGCCTTGGCTTATTAACTCTGAGGCTTTTACTTTTCTACCAAAACCTTCAGTTGCAATGTTTTCTCGGAATTAGTACTTTGACTAATAAAATGGTACGTCTCTGATAGATATGCGATAGCCCATGGCCTCAGTATGCTTTTCTGTGCTAATTTTATAGACCACCGAGAGCACTATCATAATCTGAATCATTCCATTTGAGAAAAGTTACGAACATTTCTCCTCATTAAATGTTTGTATCTCTCATGTTTATTGTAGACATTGCGAATATCGCGTTCATTCGTTTGCTTGTTTGAAATTTTCATTTGTGACTCAGTAAACTCGTCCGCATCGTTCACTTTACCAACTACACGAGACAGCTTCCTTAGTTCATCTAAAAACAAATCTAATAAACTGAAAGCTACATGAACGCACGTTGCATACAATCAAAGTAGTTTTTAATACACGATACTACTTTTAGCAACGCGTGTCCTACAATGTAAAACCGTTCAGTATGACCAAATACTGCATAACTCTAACAATATAATGTTAACGGGAAACAAATGAGCATATAATACGAATATAACATCGAAGAATATTGCAAAACGCGTAATTCCTTCAAATGAATTGATAATAATACATTTCCAACAATTTTTAATACTCTTTCAAATATTTGCAACACCTTGTGTAAAACTTCTCAGTGATTTTGCGAATACGTGCAATACATTGTCGAATATTTGCATAATGTTTACGATATGTGCATATTAAATTGGTATGGATTTATCCATTTTAGTAAACAGGTGTGTATGCTTTTTATTAATCAATGTATGTAAAATTGGGTCTTTACTTCTGTATCAGTGTGTTTATGTATGTATGCATGCATGTATGTACGTATGTATGTATGTATGTATGTATGTATGTATGTATGTATGTATGTATGTATGTATGCATGAACGGATGTATGTATGTATGCATGTATGTATGTATGTATGTATGTATGTATGTATGTATGTTTGTATGTATGTATGTATTTATGCATGCATGGATGAACTGTAATAAATTTGGACTGTGCTCATTTGAATATAGCTCTCCATTTTAAGGATTTCTTAGATATTTGTGATCACTTGTTTAATTATGAGAAGTCGGTACTGGGGATATAGTCTTCAGCCCAGATAATTAGCCAGTTACTAGGAGTAATCGTCACTGAGTAAAGTGTTAATGAGATTTCATGATGGCATTGTTTAGTTTTAGTGAGTTAAGGTCAGAGCCGCATAAGTGTCCCTGTCGCTCAGTAGTCCATATTAGAATCTAATTGTGTGGATTGATTGTGTGACTCCATGTGAAGTATTTACAATTAGGGACTAGTAAAAATGGCACAATGGAATAATTGTGAAGAGACTGTTCCGTCATCTGGAGGCGCTGGTTATTGTTGCTATGATGATAAATATGGTGTAGAGTTAAAGGCGTAATGAGGCTTAAAATCATGATTTGACTGGCCTGAGGTAGCACAGGAGAAATGTTCCCTGTATTAGGTGGTTGAGTTGTATATTTTCACCTCTTGAAATACCGGCGCCACGTTATGGAAATGTAATGAGGAGAAACTTTGCAGTTGTGATGTTGACAGGCAATTGTGAAGTTGGGAGATTTGTGGTCATGTATTAATTAGAGGACAATTATTTATAGTCTGGGCGCGTTGGAATTTCCAGTTTAGAAGAGTAGCTGTATAGATGTCCTTGGAAATAAGGGGAAAACAAGTGATTTCAAGCGTGATTCACGCCGGAGTTGAAATCGCTCTGTAAAGAAACCCCCTTTGGCGTATGTATGTATGTATGTATGTATGTATGTATGTATGTATGTATGTATGTATGTATGTATGTATGCATGCATGCGTGTGTGTGGATGTATATATGTATGTATGTATGTATGTATGTATGTATGTATGTATGTATGTATGTATGTATGCATGCATGCGTGTGTGTGGATGTATGTATGTATGTATGTTTATGTATGTATGTTTGTATGTATGTATGTATGTATGTATGTATGTATACATGCATGCATGCATGCATGCATGCATGCATGTATGTATGTATGTATGTATGTATGTATGTATGTATGTATGTATGTATGTATTCGCACCTTCCTCTCTCGATATTTAATATTTTTGATAGTTTTCAGTTTTAGACGGTGCAAATATATCTGATAATAGAATCCAAAAAGAAACCCAACAACATCTGTCTTTGCACACGCGTATTTAAAGAAATATTTCAAACGATGTATGGGATGAGAAACACACAGAAATATAATAAATGACCCTCACCCTACTTCTGTATCTAACGATCTTAGACTCTGTTTTGTTCAGTGTACTTATGATTCATTTATTTTCGTGGACACCAGATTTCGCGTTTTTGTTATACGCTTCCGGTGCATACGGGGATCAAATCCTTGTTACAAAGCTATCATTGATTGATGGGTCATTTGACTTGCAGTTTGTAGCAAGCAAGAAATCTACGAAAGTTGATGAATCAGATAATTATTAACTGACAGTTTATACCGATCAATTATATGTACACAGCTGTGAACATTTAAACATAATTCTATAATTCTCTTTAATAAACTGAATATATATATACAAATAATTTTCTTTTATTGGAGAGTATCCCTCAAATCTGACTTTGATATACCACAGTGGATGAAAAATGGACATGAAAGATATAGAGAATGAAAAGGGCCAACTTAATTTCAGTGAATATATGCAAATCTTCTCACATCAGACTTGAAAAGAATGACAATGACGAGTTACACACGCTCATTGTACGTCTAGAAATGAAGGATGGATTGGATGAGCGATTCTTGGATGAATGACCTAAATATTCAGAGTTAAGTTTATAGTAATATGCCATAGATGGTGGTGGTGGAGATGATGATGATGATGACGACGACGACGACAACGACGACGATGATGATGATGTCTGTGCGGGTGAGTGTGTGTATGCGCGCGAGTACAACTTTCTAGGCGAAACATATAAAGGAGTCAATTATGTAAGCTATTGATATAGTGGACCACAAATTGTACTAGAACAAAACATCAGTTATTTTTTTTTTCATAAACTTTGTAGTGTACATCCTCGAAGGAATCTAAATATTTATCATATATATATATATTCACTGACCCCTCCCCCCCTCCAAACAGCAACAAGAGAATTAAGAAAATACTCCTCTCTCTGTATATGACTGTCACAAAAATGTTCAATAAAAGTGTTCAATAAAAGTGTTCAATAAAAGTGTGAAAATATCAAGAATGAAGCAGGCCGAAGTCCTTTATCTAATTTTCAAAAATTTTCAATAATCTATTGAGTCTTAAATCCAAAACATATTAGTTATCTTATATTTCACTGATTTGCTTTTAGGCTGTTTAATTTGTTTTATCTTCTAACCGTTTTTGTTATTCCATTTTAGCTTCCTGATTTCTCTGTTTCGTATATTCTTTTTGTCATCCTGTATACCCATTGTGTGCTGTCTGAGCGATTTTCTACGTATGGTTCGTGTACTTTTGCGTTGCACTCATCTATACTGAGAAATACATTATCGTTTCATCAAACTGAATTGAAACGTTTCATTAACAGTTATCTTCTGTGTGTAAAAGTAAAGTATAAATCACTACTATCTTTACTTGGTTACCATTTACGTGTGCTCTTTTCCATGTGAGTTACTGCTTTAGTAATTAAGAAGCTGTCACATTGTACCATTATTTTCAAGCCAAGATTTACGTACAATGGTTCAGAGTGAAATTTGTGGGTTAAATGATAATATCCAGACGTTTTCTTTAATTCCAACAACTTTACATTTTCGAAGGGCAATACCACTACAAACAAGAATAAGTGTCTCCTTGGGTTGTTTAGATATAAGATATTATTTCTCTGTTCACAAACCTTAAGTTTATTAAGTGCATATATTTGTAATATTTTCTCAATTTACAAGTTAAGTGTATTTAGGCATATTTGTCTCTTTCCAGTAATACCTACCGGTATACTCTGTCTTTAAATCCTGGAATTACTGAATGAATTGATATGAGAGAGAGAGAGAGAGAGAGAGAGAGAGAGAGAGAGAGAGAGAGAGAGAGAGAGAGAGAGAGAGAGAGAGATTCCTTTACATAATAAAGCGATATTTTCTCATTTCAAAGATGTTAGATCGTTGAAAAAATGTACATAATATTGTAAACTAAATTTCTGAAATAATTTGAAGTTTATTATTATTATTATTATTATTATTATTACAGGAAATATAACACCATTAGATATCTATTCCTACAAGAGAAAGAAAAGTCATAAGCTTTAATGAATGTAGTCAATTGTGGCGTCAAATCTTTTCTACAAGTTGTAGAGCTATATCAAATATTAATCAATTCACCCACCTACTCATACCACTCTCCTTTTTTCCTATGCGTATAGACTGATTTAAATATCAAAGAATTGTCTAGTTTGTTTGCTAGTTCTTGGTATATTTTTGAAATCAGAGTACGAATCTTGACTATACAAATGTTTGTACTTTGTTTGAAAATTATGATTGATTGGAAGAAAGCATAGAGATGAAAAAGATAAAATGTTATTTTTCAATAATGCAGCATTTTGTCTGTACTTGAAACACGAATAAAATCTACACGTCATACATTACAAAATAGTTAATTCAGTTTCATAACATATCAGTAAATAAAGCGAGCGAAGGGCAGGGTCATTACACCTTGTCTCAACTGTCAGATCGTCACGTGCTCTGAAACAGAATAGCATTGCAGACTGTTTCTGTGATGTAATCAAAATTAGTGAAACATATCTAATTTGGCAAAAGGCTGGATTATTTTACTTGTGTCAAAAACTGCGTTCGTTTAAGACGTAAAGGTACGTATTTAAAGACCATTTAATTAGTATATTTTTGCACTAGACTACACTCCATTCCACTCAATTTGACATTAGTGTCCGAGTGTTCAAAACACTTTCCGCACATGACTTGTTTGTAAGAAATGTAAATTTTAGCAATAATCTCAAATTTATTCTAAACATTTTGTGTCTGGTACCGTATAAATTATTAAAATAAATGATAGCCTCAGCTGACATTTAATTTAATGTCACCAATTACTTTTAGAGTAACGATGAAACACATCCACTGGCACACATAGGGACATACACGCGCATGAACACACACATATGCGGGTATGACTAAGAACAATCTAATCGTTTGGACTAGTATTTATGTTGTAAGAAAATAATGGCAATCAGCACAAGCCATGAAAACAAGGAAAGAAGCAAACAGTGGCACAAAGTCCTGACATGAAGATGATTTGAATCTAACTGGTAAAAATAATCCTAATGAAAAGTATTATTCACATTCAAGTTCCTCACACCTGAAGCAAAAGCTCTTAAATGCTAATTAAATTCATTTAAAGTATATCGCGTGATAAAATTAAACACACATACACAGGTACAAAAAACGGGTACAACATAATAATTCTCCAAACCTCGCTTTTGTGGCCATTTAATTTCACACTTCCGCATTGACCGCGAATTTAAATGAGAAATGAGAAGGAACAGTTTTTCAAAACAAGTATTTATAAAAGAATAAAAAAGAAAGAAAGTCTGAAAGGAAACGTTAATATTCTTTCGACAATAAAGTAGATCTAAATTCGCTTTTGTGGCCATTTCATTTCACAATTTCGCATTGACGTCAAACTTTTCTGAGAAAAAAGAAAGGAAGAAAGAATGAAAGAAAATGTTACCTTCTTGCATAATATTCTTTCTTCAAAAAAGCAGATCAAAATTCTAAATCATAACGTTGTGTGTGTGTGTGTGTCTGTCTGTGTGTGTGTGTGTGTGTGAGAGAGAGAGAGAGAGAGAGAGAGAGAGAGAGAGAGAGAGAGAGAGATTTTTAAAGTAGCTTGAACAATTTTGGTCATATCGCTAAGATGTCTACAGTATGACTATTTACAGTGATGTCTAGCATTGGGGCATCATGTCACACACATTTGGCATCATGACCAGCCAGTAACATTATCCTGACATCTAGCTGACCAGTCCTAACACTAACCTCTTAATGCTGAACGCTAAGCGAGGCAGCTGCCAGTACAATTTTTATTAGTCTTGGGAATGACTCGGCCAGGGATCGAACCCGCGACATCCCGGATCCGAGGCGAACAATAATTTTAATTAACACTGTAACTTCATTTCACTCTGTAATATTACATGTAGAATCAAACCTGAGTTAAGCATACACCCGTGGAAGGTGAGAAAATATGGTCATCCACGATTATTGAATCCTATTTTGATATTTATTTCTGTAATAAGTTGGTTTAAGAATATTTGGAACAATAATTGTTTATGACAGGTGACTGCTTCAAGTGACTGGAAAGTTTAAGAATGGTTTTGACTGTAGCTACACATACGTAGCTAACTAGGCCTTCGAAATAACGCATGTCCTTTGCAGTTACTTGAAAAAAAATCTAAAATCGTGTTCATCATACCTAGAATTTAACAAAAACAACACTGTTCTCTGCAAGCAGAGCGTGACCCAAACATTATGCATATTTTTTCATATATTAACGCTCGTGTAAGATCGTTAAATATGAAATGACGTCATTATCAGACTGATTTAGAAACCCCTGTCTATTTCTTATGTTAAAATTGGGTATTTCTCAAGCAAATATAAAGAGATTTTACGTCCTGAGACAAAGACACTGGTGATTTGTTGTATGTACTACCATATTATAGTGCCACATACCTCACAAAATAATAATAACGACGAAAGATACCTATTGCATCCACAGTGTGTGAATGAAGAATATAGTTTAAAAAAATTACATTTTAGTGTGTGTGTGTGTGTGTGTGTGTGTGTGTGTGCGTGCGTGCGTGCGTGCGTGCGCGCGCGTGTGTGTGTGTGTGTGTATGTATGATTTGGATTTTTAAGGTAGTTTTAACAATCTGAGTCATATCTCCACGATATCTGCAGTATGGCAGTTCATAGTGATGTCTAGCACTGGGGCATTATGCCGCAGACATGTGACATCATGTCCCGCCCAGTCACATTATCCTGATATCAGGACGTCCTCTTCTAACGCTAACCTCTTAATGCTGATCGCCAAGCGAGGCAGCTGCTAGTACCATTTTTATAAGTCTTTGGTACAACTCAGCCGGGGCTCGAACCCACTACCTCCCGCATCCGAAGCGTACGCTCTAACCATACCTTTTTAGAATTCATATAAACACCATAAATATATTTTAGAACTACAGCCTTAATGAAAAAATCAGTATTTTATTTTTCACCTCTAGTGAGTACAGGAATAACAGTCATTGTTCAAAATACATGTGTAGAGTTTAGGTAAGCGTAAGTGATACAATTTAAATTTTTCCAAAGGATGACCACAATTAACATTTATAATTACAAAGTTTAAAGAAAAAAAAAATAGATGGACTTTTACACTTGCAATGTTCACTGCAGAAAATATTTGCATTGCATTTAACTTTTCATAAAAAAATAGAGTTTTCAAAACTACACTTGAGGTATGCGTATGTTACATTCATTACATTGTACATTGTACACTAGCAGTGTTAATTTGAAGATATTTTAATTCAATTTTACACTCGCAGTGTTAACGGGTACATGCTTTTATTCAACTGTACACTCGCAGTATTAATTCGAAGATATATTTATTCAATTTTACACTCGCAGTTTTTAATGGGAAGACACTTGTTCCAATTTTACTCTCAGTTTTAATGGGAAGATACTTGTTTCAATTTTGTACTCGCTGTGTTAATGGGAAGATACGTTTTTGAGTTGTACATGCATACAATTAATGGGAAGATACTTGTTTCAATTTTACATCTGCAATTTTCATAGCAAGATTTATTTTACATTTAACATCGGTGAAACAGGATGAAACCAGGCCGGACTGGATCTAGCGAGAGCGCCTAATGTATTTACATTAACGAGGTATTTCTTTAAAATGCAAACGCATGATGAATGAATCTGACACATACACATGCAAAATCACTCAAACCAAAAAGCAACAAATATTACAAACTATGTCGTTCCTTAATGGATACGATAAACAAAACATGATTTCAGAACATACTTATAACTGATTTCGTGTGTCAACGGACACATCATTGTATCAATAAACCGGCTGATTCTATCATCAGATATTATCAATGAAAGGAATGTATGAAATAAAATGAACAACACATGGTTTCATCAACATGTATGATTAATGTATGAATGTTTTTCACACACATAGTGGGGACCCAGGGTGGCCGAATGATGTAAGGCGCTCGCCTCGACTCTATGGGTTCGAGTCTTGGGCTCAGCGTTAAGCAGAAACAATAAAAACACATCTAGGATGGCATTGCAGATGATTAATTTGCACACATGTTGTGACATTGCCTTTATGTTCAAGATGGAATATGCATTAATATTTATCTCGTTTCATTCAGTCAACGATAACGAGATATTCTGATTCCATAATTCTGGTCAAAAGCGAAGGAATGACCTCGCATGATCGCGTGTAGAATCTCTCAGAAAACCTCCGTATCCTGCAGATTCAAAACGTTTGGCCCCGTACGCTTATAAACCGGTACCATTCTTCGAACTAATGCTACCAATTACAGTAGTACACGGGTTACACAAAATCCCAGATTTCGACGAGTTCCCATGATAATGCCTAAGTCGTGTAATACACGAGTTATGCTCAAAGTGTGAATACGATATACTTTACGCATGCATACACATGAATTGACTATTTTACTGATTAAATTCTTTCGTAAGAACGACTGTACGACACTAGTGTTATAACATCCAGGTTCACGCATGACTCTGTTTCCGACAAGAATAATCTGACTAGATTGTAAGAACTAGAACATTATTCATCATCTAATGTATACAACATACGACAAAATTCAACTTCTCCCTACAGATATAAATTTCTCTATCTTGGAACAGACTATATTCAATCTGGCGTTATTATGACACAGGTCTGACTTTCTAAAAAAAATGTATAAATTTCGAGATATTCAACGTATAAAACTATTTGATCACATAAAACTGATATCATCAAAGAATAGAGTTTACATTTTCACATGCCTCTACAACTGAAGACTGCTTTCTTAAAATGGATAGCTTTCTGACAAGAATTATTTGAATTGTGTCGACAGAGAGATATTTCGGGCTATTAGTTTTATGATCGTGATCACATCTATGGCCAGACAACTCTAGGAAAATAGGTTTAATACTATAGATATTTTATTCATGCGTCTGTGAGTGAAAGTAAATCCTAATTTCAAAATCGCTAAGGCTAAAAGTAAGCCACCCCTGGTTGTGCTGTACGCTGCAATGAAACCAGTCTACATTTATGTTCATATGTGATGCATAGGATTTCTCGTACACACAATTTCGTGACAATACCGCTCTCTCCCTCCTTTAAAAATGTGGAAACACGTTGCGAAAATCACGGAATGTGAGCAAAAAACCCCCCATGCAAACCGAATCTACTAATTAATATTACAAGAAGACAACGGTAACAATAAAACATTTTAAATCAAACTCTACTAAAGTAATTCTCTGTCCCACGGATTGACGACTTTCACTTTGTTAAAATACACCAGATGGTCCTGTCGAAATGGTATGTGAGGAAGTGTCCTATTGCGCACCCTACTGCCAAACGCTCTGATCACGGAGCAGTTTTGCGCATTAGGCAGCAACTGTCTACTTGCATACTCATTGGGTAACTTTGCCCCATCTTGCTCCTGTAAAAAAACCTGCTCCTAATCCAGTGTTGGAGGCATCTGCTCTTGACAAGAATGATTTATTCAGCTCTGGTAAGTTTAGGACTGGTACACAGATTAACTTTCGCCTAAGAGCTTTTACAGCTCTTTTAATCTCAATCAAATGTATTGAGATAGCCCATTTCTAGTGAAGTACGTCAATGGATTAGCCATAGCGGTTTCAAATTCAGTGACACTGGCAAAAATACAAATAGTTTTTTTTTTTTTTTTTTTTTTTTTTTTGTGAAAACACGTATCAAATTTAGTACATCTTGATATCTATTTAACATCTCCGTCATTTGTCATCGCTATCCTTTTGGGTAGCCCTGGATACCGGATGACCTTATCTACTTTTTCTTTTCCACCCCTTCGGGGCATACTAATATAATTTATATACTGGGGTCTCGTTGTAGTTAGCCACCCGACTGGAATATTGATTAACAGATAGTCTTGCCATATATACATACAGGTAGTCCATCTTTTTATTATTGATTTCAAATGGCACATGTACAAGCAGATGATGGACTCAGAAATGAGAGTTCGGTCCAATTCATTTTCAGTTGTATCTGATCTATTTGACTTCAATATTTTCGGTTACTCGTAACATTAGTTCTCGTCACGAACTGTTATCTTAGTAAAACCCATTCTTAACCAATAAAAAAGAAAAACATTTAGTTTCCTCGAAAAGCAGCAACTATTGATTCTGATAGACTTCTCGACTGCAGGCAATGCAGGATTGACCTTGCACAACAAAAATAGCTTTGAAGGTTCACCTATATGACGTAGCAGCGCTACTACGATGGATGGTAAAGAATATCGGAATTATGAAGGGCTGCGGTGAACATAACTTATAATTTAAAAACTGAAGAAAAAAAATCACATTTATTTAATGATGCTGTCAGAAAAGGATGTTTTAGCAGTATTTTAATCCATTAGAGAACCGGAAAAATGATTGGTTGTGATAAATTTGAGCAATAATATCTCTTTCCACATAGAGCCAATGTAATGCTGCCAGCCAGGATAGGATCCTAGTTACGGGTCACGTGTCTATATCACGTAGTGAGTTAAAGGGCACAGGATGCGGGTTTTGGAGGTATCTTTATTATAATTGAATATTGGATTACAAAAGAAGATATTCAGTTAATTATAAGGAAGAAGAATGACGAATTATATGATGGTGACATATGAAAAATTGCCATGATTACCTTGTCAAGGATTAATATGACAAATGGTGGATTAGGACGATTCATCTTGTCATGCAGTAATATATTAATTGTGTAAATAACAGCATTTTGAACAGATGTTTAGACGATATATTATAAGGTGTTAAGATGATATATTATTAGATTTTGTAGATGACAGCACAGCATTTGGCGTACGAGACTCTAGACAAGAAGGTTGCTGGTTTGATTCCTAACCAGACCAGGTTAGGCTGGTCACAGTAGTGTACCTCTGGACAAGACTCTTTGCTCCATTTGCCTTGGCACCACATAAATTGTGATGTGTTGATGTGCCGATAAATATCAATCATTCACGCATGTGCGGCGATTGCCAATTAACTGTCACATAACAGAAATTCCAATCGCCATCTAGGTGTATAATATCTCCAGGGGAGGGAAGAGGAGGACTGGGGAGCTGGGGAGGTGCAAGGGGGAGAGTGGGGCGAGGGAATCAATCAAACGATAGGTAGGAAGCCTAGTTTGTCACCTGGGCGGCTGGTATTTTACAAAATATTCAGTTTGTATAATCTTCTACATTTACATAACCTGCTTGTAAATGTTCTTTATCAGTCAACATTATTTTCTAATGGGGAAAATCCCATGTAGCTATGCCGAATAGTAGGCTGGGCATTTTCTAAAGTCTGACGGGTAAAACTGACCATAGTAGTCGGGGAATGTTCCTACGTCCGAGGGCTAAAACTGACCATAGCAGTCGGGGAAACATCCTAAACATTAAGGGTCTAAAACTAATCATAATAGGCTGGGCATTTTCCTAACCCCGAGGAGTAAAACTGACCAAAGTAGACAAGGCAATTTCCTAAATTTTCCAAATCTGAGTAGTACAAATGACTATAGAAGAAGGAGCATTGACCTAAGTTCGAGGGTAAATCTGACCATAGTAGAAGGGACAGAGGGGAATTTTTATAATTCCGAGAGGTATAACTGGCCACAGTAGGCGGCTTGTTTTTCCGAAACCCGACTGGCAAGGTGGACAATAGATGCCCAGCATGTTCCTAATCCTTGGTGTAAAACTGACCATCGTAAGAGGGGTATTTTCCTAAACCCGAGGGTAAAACTGACCATAGTAGGCGGGGCATTTTCCTAAAGCCGAGGGTATAACTGATCATAGTAGGCGGGGCATTTTCCTAAACCTATGGAGTGAAACCGAAGATACCGTTTACATTTTGCATCATGTGAATTCTTTCTGAGGATTTGGGTCTGGAAAAGACAATATTGTAAATTTTTTAACGTTTTGTTTAATTTTTGGAGGAGGGGGTACATGAACATTTTATTTATGTAAAGAGACAGTTCCGGTCTGGCAAAATATCTTCTGATTTTAAATAATAATATAATGTTTAAAAATTCACAAAGGGATAACAATTGTTTTTAAAGTAGGCCAGGAAAAGGAAAAAAGGAAATAGATGCATATCTGTACAAGACTAATCCACGTCTTGTCAAGATATGAGTAAGCTCTAGAATGATAGATGATGCTACATAATATATGGTACTTGACAAATATTATGCTAAACTAATAATTGTGGCATATCCACATGCAAGAATTAGTAGACACTGACGTAATTAAACTAACTCAATCACACAATTTAGTATAATTTAGCAAAATATCTTCTGATCACGTAGCTTTACATGTGTATAAGGAACGAATCTTGTTCAAATTATTTTTTCAGACACTATATATATATATATATATATATATATATATATATATATATATATATATATATATATATATAAAGCCATGCCAAGATTGCTCATTAGTCGTACATGAGTGTGTGAACACTCAAGCCAACCCAAGTTTGCTCATTACGCGTATATGTGTGTGTGTGAACACTCAAGCCATAGAAAGATTAGTCATTACTCGTACACGTGTGTGTGTGTGTGTGTGTATGCACTCAAGCCATACTATTTTTGCTCAGTACGCATACATTGTGTGTGAACACTCAAGCCATACCAAGACTGCTCATTACGCGACATGTCTGTGTGTGTGTGTGTGTGTGTGTGTGTGTGTGTGAACACTCAAACCATACCAAGATTGCTCATTACGCGTACATGTGTGAACACTCAAGCCATACGAAGATTACTCACTACGCTTACATGTGTTTGTGAACACTCAAGCCATTCAAAGTTTGCTCATTACGCGTACACGTGTGTTTGTGTAAACACTAAAGCCATACCAAGTTTGCTCATTACGCGTGCATGTGAGTGTGAATACTCAAGTCATACCAAGTTTGCTCATTACTCGTACGTGTGTGTGTGTGTTTGTGAACACTCAAGCCATACAAAGTCTGCTCACTACTTGTACAAGTGTGCGTGTGTGTGTGTGAACACTCAAGCCATACCAAGTTTGCTCATTGCGCGTACACTCATACCATAACAAGTGTACTAATTATCTGTACACTCAAGCCACACCAAATCTGCCCTCCACCTGTACACTCAAGCCATAAATAGTTTGCATAAATTAAGGGCAAAGTAACATTCTTTAGTTAATCGTCATGAGGTTGTTGACTAGACCTGGTATCTTTAGTCTCAATTTATGCTGCAA
>JAECUM010046520.1:0-26898 GCA_016617855.1 Megalonaias nervosa | reverse complement strand
CACTTCACTCTTAAATTAATACATTAATTGGCCTGTTAATAAATGCCTTTCTTTATTTCATCATACGAGAGTTAACGTCCTTATGTGAGAGAGTCTCCTTTCAGTGAGTAGTCCCTTGTACTCATCTGCATTAATTTCTCTCTTCTTCTATTCTCCTTCTTCCCTTCTGCACTCTTCCTGTGCCACTTCTTGTGCTATTTCTCCTTCCTCCTGCACCCTTCCTGTGCTACTTCTTGCACTTTTCCTTCCTCACACCTTCCATACTAATTCTTGTACTTCCTCCTTCCCTCTCTTGGAAGTTCAGTGCCGTCTCTTACGTGCATCCTGGGAGCTTCCTGTAAAAGATATAAGGGACATACATCCTGTTCTCCCTATACAAATCGTCATGATCAGCCACTCTCTAATGGACTTCTCATCAGACAAATGGCAAACACTTCACCAGGCCCTTATCACAAACTAATGCCTACTTATTTCATACCCGCCATGCCCTACATACAAATAATATTACTTAATGAAGTTTCATAACATGCACACACACAATCTAAATGTTATATTCTGACACAGCATTCTACCTTTGTTACCGTAATCGTTCACATTGCCCGTGTCCTACGAATAATAGAATGATACATAGAAATACATAAGTACATACACATACAAATTCACTCTGTCTACTTCACATAATTCTTAGTCTACATACTGAAAAATGCAAATACACATCCCAATTCAATTTTCTAATAGATTCAATTATACACTATGAGGTAATATTCTCTAATAATTATACAATATGCTATGTTCCATGTCCTAATAAATTAACTATACATTATAACAAACAATCTATTAAATTCCTATCTATGCAAATCAACACATATATTCAGCTGAGATATTTCCTCCCTGTAGAAGCTTTCTATTTCTTTTCCAATTCACTCCCTCTCATTCACTTGGAGTGGTCTTTCTGAAGAATCCTTTTTGATACATCCTTGTATCCTCCGCTCCTTTCAAAAGGTCAGGAAACCACTGATTAATTTTACACAGGTATGGGTAGATATTTCATTGCCCCCTTTTCTGCCTGAGACATTATCTCCTCCTACTGTTAGGATTTTAAATTCCTCTAATTCCACTTGGCTGGTACACCTTGTTTGATGCTTGGCGACACTTGGCACAAGTCTTCTCACATGTAACTGTGAGCGCAGAAATCTGGCCTTCTTAACAACTCAAGAGCTTAAATCCTTTGAAGCAATTTTCTGACCAACCACCTGATTATGAAATAAACACATAGGCGGTCATTTCTTGTTGGCCTCACAACCTTTCGCCCACTGTCATAAACCTTATAGAACCCTTTAATCCACAAGATAGTTAAAATCATTCCCGTAAAGATGGAAAAATTCTGACTATATTTCCTTTCACCCCCATGCTTGAGAATAAAATCAGGATTTTATTCATAGAATATTTCTGAAGCAGAAAAAAAAAATATATATATATATATATATATATATATATATATATATATATATATATATATATATATATAACAAAATCCTAATGATTACACCTTAATTTGGGACATCAACATAGCAGCTCAGTACTCAGTGATTCTATAGATATAATTAAACACTCTTGGCAGTCCTACTTATGAGATCTGCACCTACATTCTCGGTGCCTTTAAGGTATTGTATCTGCATCTGATACTGTTGCAGGAACAGCAACCACCGCATCAAGTGTTCATTGGATAGTTTCGCGTGTGCTGGACATGCTAGCGGCAGATTGTCTGTTTCCAGTATAAACTTCTGCCTGTACAAATACCACTTGAACAATGATATGCCTAACATGATTCTGAGGCATTCCCCTTTTCCGATACGGAGTTAAGTTCTTCTCAGCTGCAGATAGTTTCTGACTGCCATACGCGACAGGAAAAAAGAGTCACATCTTGTTCTTGCAGCAACGTTGCACCATGACCTGTATCACACACGTCGGTGCATAGAACAAATTCTTTGGTCAAGTCCGGTAAAAAGACAACAGCATTGGATGTCAGTCTATCCTTCAAGGTTCGAAAGGCATGCTCACATGCATCTGTCCAGACAACCTTTTTCAGGGCTCTCTTCTTGGTTAGATCAGACAGTGGACCTGCAATCATGCTGAAATTTGCCACATACTTCCTGTAGTAATTGGCTAATCCTAGGAATGACCATACTTCAGTCATAGGTAGCAGGACATGTGGCATTTCACAGCTGTTCCACCTTAGACCTTTCTGGTGACAACATGCCTTGACTCAGCATACATCCCAAAGAGTCAAACGAGTGGAATCCAGTGTGGCATTTAGATGGATGAGCTGTCAATCCAGTTTGACATAATTGCTCTAAAACACCTGCTAACAAAGAAAGGCATGACCAACCATTGATAGGTTCCATCTGTCCTCTTCCCTCACAGGGATCTGCCAATAACCCTTAGACAAATCCATCTTGGGTAAATATTTCGCCTTAGACACGGAGGTGAAAATATGCTCCGGTTCCAGTTGCATTTCCACCTGAACTTCCAATGCCTGATTTAATTTATGGTTGTCCACAGAGAAGCAATGGGTGCCATCTTCTGTACCAGGACATTTGGGGAACTGTATGGAGAGTCGGTGGGTTCGATTACTCCCAGAGCAAATATTTACTCAGCTTTCTTCCTTACCACTTCCAGCTTCACATGAGGTAAAGGGTAAGGTTTGCAATGAATAGGTTTGTTGTCTACCAGCTTTATGCTGAATTCGACAAGGGACATCCTCACTGGCAGTTCTGTCAACACATCAGCATACCCTGCCAGCAATGTCTCTACTGCATCTTGTTGCACCCTAGTCAAAGTAGGGTTGCACTTCATGGCCAACAGTGTGTCTTCCTTCAGAACTGGATAGCTTGGAGCAGTGTTCACGCCTTCTTTGTCACCTTTAGTCTCCTTGGTTTTGATCGTGGCAGCAACGAAATATCCGATTGACTCTTGTTCCTGGTACATCTTTACGTGTACAATTTGTCCTTATTCTGGAGTCGTATTTGGTAGTTTTGACACCCCCCTCCATGAGACTTCCAGTTTGTTGTGTTCTTGTGGCAACAGCAACAACACTTTGTCTCCCACCTCATACTGGCGTGGCTTAGCTTGCCTATTGTAGTATTTTGCCTGATGAGACTTCGCTTGCTTGAGGTTTTCTTGCACCAGTGTACAAACTTCCTCTAGTTTGTTATGTAGGTCAGCGATGTACTGATAGGTAGTGCATACCTCTTCAACAGCATGGTCATCTGTCCACAACTGTCTCAGCACACCCATGGGACCTCGTACCATTCTCCCATACAGGAGCTCAAAAGGGAAATCCCAGACTTGCTTGTAGTACCTCCCAATATGTGAATAGCATGGAGGGAATGTGACGATCCCAGTTCTTAGGATGGCCTTCACACAACTTCTTAAGTATGTGTTTCAGAGTCCTTTTGAAGCATTTGACCAATCCGTTGCACTGGGAATGATACGGCTTGGTAGTGAGGTGTTTGATCAACATCAGCCAATTCACTCCCCTGATCACTTGACTCGTGAACTGCATCCCACGATCAGTCAGAATTTCTTCGGGCACTCCTACTCGTGACCAGATCCCAAGTAGAGCCTCAGCAACAGTGTCCAAATTGATACTACGCAACGCGACAGCTTCCAGGTAGCGGGTAGCGTCATCAACGACGGTCAAAGTATAGTGATTCCTGTGTGGGGACACAGGTTTTTTCTGTCCAATCCAGTCCATAGCAACACTGCAGATTTGGTTCATCGATGAGTGATTTAATTCCCAGAGGATCTGGCTAATGATCCGTTTTTGGCACCATCTTCTGACATTTGTCACATGAAAGACAAAATCGTTTAACGTCTCCCTGGACCCCTGGCCAGTCCTTTGACAAGATGGTCACGCATCGTGGCAGTTTCCATGTGTCCCCCAAAGTGATTTTCATGTGCAATCTTCAACACTTCATCTTGCTTTGCTTTAGGCACCACAACCTGCTTGAATTGTTTGTGACCTTTCGTGTATACAGACTTTACTTTGCCACTCCGAGTTCTCTTCTCCGTCCCCTCTGCAGCGTGTTTATACAACTGCACCAGAGTTGGGTCTTCTTGCTGCAGTTTCTTCAGCTTGATGTAACCTCAATATGCGTCAACTTGACCTGATGATCCTTGGACCTGATGTCCACAACACTCACTGGTACAGGTATACAGGTCTCTGGGTTTGGCTGTGGTAACACATAATGACAAACCAGTATGACATCATGCAACAATCCAGACAAACACGTGGCTTCTATTTTCCCTTTGACATATGGTGAATCAAGGTCAGTGAGAGCAACTGGCAATGAGTCACACATGTTGTTGGCATACTATACTTCGATTACCCCACCCTGTGTAATCCTCTGGTTTTATGTCTCTCTTGTCAACAAGGGCAGATTATAACTGCAACCAGTGTTATACAAGATGGTGATGTAGGTTCCGTTGACAGTGGCAGACACAAGGTTTGCTAGCTTACAGCTCTCCTTGGCCTCACGTGTCTCTCTGGTATCGGCATTCACCTGGGCCTGCCTGCCCTTTAGACTCGCAGAAAAGATTCTGATAGGTCTCAGTGGTCAGCTGATAATGGCAAAAAAGTGCCCTTTTTAGCGCATTGTAGTCATCTGCTTGGTCTGTTGCTAGGTTGTGGAAAACTTCCCTAGCAGTTCCTTGCAGAAATGCAGAGACATTTATCACTCAATACATCTCGGAAATTTTATGTGTGCTTGGGAGTTTCTCAAACTGAATTAGAAAATGGTCGATCGATACCTCATGCTCATTAAACTGTGGTATGTTTAGTTGGGCAATACAGTGGTCAGCAATCTGTTGCCTGTTTCCCTCAGGGTTTAAACTTGTGTCCTTTCTATCCGCAGACATGGCTTGCAATTGCAACCTCTCCATCTCGAGAGCATGAGCTTTTTCTCCCTGGAAGCAGTTTCTATCCTGGAGAGCTGCATTCGCACTTCCCTTTCTTTTGCCTCTCTTTTTTTCTCTGCTTCGGCAACTTGTCTTTGCACTTCTTTTTCCTCCTTTCTTTTGGCTTTCCATTCTTTGATTCTGATTTCAGTGAACTCTGTGAGTCGGTCCCCCTTGTAACCTTACTCCTCCTTGTCTATGGCACGATATTCCCTTATCATCTGTCTGTCCGTCGCCATTGTAAAATAATGCTTTGTATAAATGATATATTGTCTCGACTTCTTACAGAGTTAACGAGGGGCTGTAAACCCCTGCCAAAGAAATACCAGTTAAAGATACTGACTTGCTTGAGGTAGGAGATATTTGGCCCAATATTAGTTTTGATAATACTGACTACATTTCCTCACAGACACAAATGACTAACATTGAGAGATTTATTTTTCTCATCCAGTCTGTGTGTTAAGACAAGTGTAATTCTTTTCATCATATGTGAAAATCTGAGTGTACTTAAATAGGAAACTGTGCCATCAACACATCTCACTTTATGATTTCCATAGCCAGATTTTTCAAGTTTACCAAACCACATTACACACCATGCTTGTTTTCCATAATTCTATGCCTTTTTGAGCATAATCGGTCCAAAATTATGCCAGAAATGATACTGCAATGGATGCTGAGATGCATGTTGTTGTCATGGATAAACACACTACCCCCACCCCTATAGGATTGACCACAGATTCATTTTCCATGGAACTTAATATCAAAAATATATATTGAACCTTATTCTGCTATACAGGGTGATTGGGTGGGTGGGCTTCCTGGTCTGCACCTAATAACATATCCTCGCCAGCCGATAGTAAGATCATGCTATGTATTATTTTCTTCACTTGTCACATGTATTCGGTTTTGAAGAAGAAAATTATATAGATCAGTAATGGATGTTAATCTATGCTTGGAAAGATAGTAAGTGGGTGACTGTGTCCGAGGCATGAGCAATTACACAACACAAGTCAATCCTGATGCAGTATCTATATTCCCCATGAACACAGATAAGTAAGACAGTTAATGTGCCCAAATATGAATTATACAATTATGCACAGGGGTGAAAAATAAGTCATGAGAACAGCTCCACTTCTTATCACTGGGTCAGATTTAAAATAGTTTCCTTATAGCAATGAATCATAAATTTAGAATACAAACAGCATGCTAATTGTGAATATGGCCTCAATATTATGAATTCATGGTGACCCCACCAAACTGCTTGTAACCTATAATCAACAAAAATAGGGTCCTCACTAAATTGCCTAGTTTATAATAAACAGTCATGCTTGCAACAGCAAATTCCATGAAGAAATACAGAATAACCAAAAACCTCAATGTACATAATAATGATCAAAACTACAGGTGCAGCAAGTTATGATGGAACTTTGTGCAACTTTATTCATAGACTTCAAGTACAAGAAACAGTCATGTGTTTTCATGGTGCCACCAAATTCTGTGTCCTTTGTTTTCCATTTCTGTAGATCTAATCTGACTTCTGATGCCATTGTTATGTTTACATGCAGTTACCTTCCAAGCACACAATACAAACCAATCCTATTGATTACATGAAAACTGTTTATTCCTCAACAATCTTAAAGATACAGAGCTATTATGGGTGGAAATATAACTGACTGGCTCTGTCTGCACAAAAGAGAACTGCTCCTCATGAGGGTCATTATCGAAACACACCCAGGTGTAATTGCAATACACTTACTTAACCAAACATTAATTGCAAGAATAACATTATCTTGCCATTGTGATCCAGCTTGACTTTTCACACTGTTTAAATAAGTCGATCAAAGTTTATCTTCCAAACACAGTCAAGTCACTTGTCAATTGATAAAACTTGCATTTTCTTTGATGTGTTAGAAGATTGTTGCATTGTGTTGTAGATGATGTATTTTTGTTTTTGTATAACTCATGAACAATGAGGTTAGTGTTAGGACTGGTCGGCCTGGCGTCAGGATAATGTGACTGGGTGAGACATCATGCCACATGTCTGCAGCATGATGCCCCAATGCTAGACATCACTATAAACTGTCACACTGCAGACATCGTAGCAATATGACTGAAAAATTGTTAAAGCTATGTTAAAAATCTAAATCACACACACACACACACACACACACACTGAACAATGAGGAAATCTTAGCACATGCATGGGCAGAAAAGAGTCACAGCAGATTGTCATTCACTGCTTACAACAATATACATGTATGTGGCATGGACTAAGGTTAATCTCTCAATCACATTTTAACCTTGTGCTGTATAATCAGTGGTCATTAAAATCTAGCTGACAAACACACCCAAGCTTTTTTGTGTAATTAAGAAAAGAAAATGAAATAAAGAAATTCATGATTCTAAAGGTATTTATGACAGAAAAATGCATGTATTTTTGGTATCAAGAGTAGAAATTTATGATGATCAGTCATAAGCAACAGCTGTGACTGACAGGATCTTAAGGGACATCAGCAGCACAGAAGGTTAAAACGTGGATAGAGAGATTACTTATATCATGCAGTTTTCCAAAAAAATACACATAAAATCATGGCTGTAATACAAGTATAAAAAAATAGGCAAGTAATGTCTTTTTTTCATCTATAATACCCTACATGTAAAGATATAATAAATGCTTGTTTAACTGCAGAATGGTATACTTATACATCATCACTAGAAAGTATCACAGGCAGGGTTTTATCTTCAAGGTCATTGATTGATTTTTTTCAACCCCTTTTCTGCTCTTTTTATATAATGCCCTAATAGGGCAATAAATCTTGGTTACTTCTAATGTCTGTCCAGTATCTTAACAACTGTGTCTCAAAAATATCATGGATTTCATTATTATTAACCTGTGTGACCTGACAGTGGTAGCTGGGGAAACAAAAATTCACTGAATTTTCTTGTTCATATTGATACGTTTGTTGTTTAATCATACATAGCTTTTGCCATACTTATCACTGATGTAAGTAATTTTCGCAGATTGTCTAGCTGTGCTTCATTTTTCACTATTTTCTTTCCAGCTCTTGATGTGTTTGTTGTCAAGGGTCAGCTGACAGGCAGAAAGGTAGAAGAGATGCCGCCAATGTGTATATTACATAGAAGAGATAAAATATAGATAAAACAAAATCAAATTCTTTTAGTCTACATCTCAGTTCAGTTCCTGTTGATGTCAGTTATGTAAATGCTATTGTTTTCAAAACAACAAATAAGTTCCTTGGAAAAGGAGTCTGTTAATATCAGTGAAATTCACTTGTAAAAGCAGCCATACATGATCATTGTGTATAAGATTTTACTGTTTCAGCTTATTTGGTACCAGTATATTGAACATAACCTGCCATATGCAAAGAATTCAAGAAATATTGCTTCCTTTATATTACAACTCAAACACATGCTGACATCTGAATGGTCTGGTTGGTATTCAGCAGGGTGAACATTGTTATGTTTTGAGCAGTCAAGTCTACAGCTCTTGCAGTTTGCAACATTGTAAAAGAAGCAGCTTTTACAGACAAATATACAAGTTAATTTTCTAAATGGGGAAGCAGTATATCAAATTGACTGATTAGAATGGAATGTAAAAAAATTGTACATATCAGGTGCATTTCAGAGTAAACATTGTTTGAATTTATTAATTTAGTTCACCAAGCTTTTTTTATTCTTGGATTGATTAACAATATGTAATAGATAAATCGGCAAATACATTCAGTGTACTGTAGACTCAACTTCAGTTCCTCATGACCTGTACTTTCTTAACTATATTGTATTGCTGTGTATAAGCATTTCAGACCCTTAGAGCAAATTGAAAACAAAAGAAACTGGCAACAACTATTAACTTTTGTTATCTTTCTTCAAGACTTGTTTGGGGACCTAATAAAAGAAGTCTTCAACATCAGACTTTACCAGAAATGCCTGTCAGTTAGATGTTATGTATTTTTGAGATAGTATGTCTGCTTGTTGTCAATGAATAATTGATTTTTAAAAACAGCAGCATGGAATAAAATTCTGTTATTGTGCAAAATTATGCAGTCAAGATCATTTTTAAAAGAATTTATTTTTTAATAAATAATTAGTTTGAGCAGAAACAGGTAAATCATAGAAGAATAATACCAGTACTGACACAGAATGAGAAGCTAATCCAAAAAATTACATTAATCCATTGCATTTAATAAATAGGTATGTCAGCATATTCTTTTATGTTGCAACTTGTTATACCTCATTTGAATTGTTTGGTTTTTTTTAAGTGTAACAAATAAATAGCCAATGATGTTAATTTTCATGAAGAAAATGTCCAGCAGCAACCATGTGAATTTAGCTGGTTGATAATCTTAAAATTGCTGCTTATTACTGTTTTAATGCAGTCTATATTGTCATGATTTTTATTTTTCAAATACCAGACACCATATAATATTAAATTAGGTTATCTTTCTGTCTCCTATTGCCATCTGTAGTCAATTTTATTTGGTGTGCCTGAAAATTTAAGTTGAAGAACAATTTTACCAGCCACAACCACAACTGTATAAAATTTTAGGGTGCATTAAAAAAGGATTTCCAAAAAATATTAAGGGTGTCCAAAAGCTTAGGGTGTCCAGAGACTTAAAGACAGTAACACCCATTGCTTTAGCACCAATCCTCTGTACCAGTCAGTATTCTCAGCTATTCTAAATGTTAGAAGTAAACACATTGTTACCAATTTGAACCTAATATTACAAGGATGATACTGATGTCAAGCCCCTACTAACCCAGATTACTTCAGTAATTGCTGTGGGCAATTATCAGTCCCAGGGGCACTAAGACATCTTGACTGACATGTCTATAATTTGTTGGAGAGTAGATTAATATAAATATATCTTTTGATGGTTGCACTATGATAGATTTTAGAAGGATGAATAGATTTCTAATATGTACTGTATATTTATGATTTATGTGTGCAGATAAATATGAATCATCTGATATCTTTAGGTGGATGTGCTTGTGAACACTGCTGATCCTGAACTGAAGCTGGAGTGTGGACACGTGTCCAAATCTATATATGATGCTGCAGGTCAAAAAATACAAGTGGAGTGCAAAAAATTGTATCCAAATGGCATAAAGCCAGGTGAAGTGGCAGTAACCAAAGCGTACAAATTGAAAAGCAGCAAGTTTATTTTTCATGGGACATTTAAAAAGTGGGATCCAAAAATGGAGAAGAAATTAAAATATGTAAGTACCTGTGAATCATCAACCTGTTACAAGAGGACATTTCTCAAATTAAATTATTAATTGGATGTTAGTTAACAGCCCATTTTGCATGACCAAACGTAATAACCTTTCCTGCCTTTATAGCTTTATAGACTTTCCATGTGCTTTGTACAGAGATTAAAGTAATCCAGAGTATCTCTAATTGAAACTCTTTCAAGATGGCTGTCAATGTAGCCATTGTTAAAATATTTTGATGAAATAGTTTTCAGTTTCAGTTGCGATTATACAAATATTTCTATGTGTATGGCAGTTAAATCTGTATATAAAGAGCAGCCGAGGGACTTGACAAAATTGTCCTGTAGGGCCAGTACTGGAGGTGTTTTACATCTCCTACAGTTATAACTGAGTGTTGCATATCATTTGGATATAATAAGTAGAGGTTCTTAAAGATAATATGATTCCTTTTGAAAAATGTACTGCAATATTATTTTTGTAAGAATAAAACCCTGCACTGAAGATACCAGAATCCAATAGCAGTGAAACTAAACAGTGAACTGCACAATAAATTAATAATTTAACCAAAATTGCAGTGCACAACAGTTTACTTGCACTTTTAATCCTGTTCATCAACAAATAATATTAAAATTAAATGAAAAAAAAAAATCATTTAAACACATTTGTCCTTATCTAAAGGTCCCAGGTTAGCGTGACATTATATTCAAACACTTGTTAGTGTCATCAACAGTGATGATTTTGTGCTTAATCTAAATGTAAAACTGTCATCATTTATCTTATCTGGAAGTAGACAAGTTTATGCGTTACTGACCTTTAAAAGTTGGCATTTCTGGTCATACAGCATACCTTGATATGTCATCATTTTAACTGAGAACACTACTAACATTATACTAAATTTAAGCCATATCTATTCACCCATACACATTCATGACACATCAAAATTGCTAGGTATTCATAATTGTCATTTATTTATCTGAAAGGGTGCCCAGCACGGTAACTGTACTTGTTTTAAGCTGACTCAAATAAGATCATATCATAGTTAACTGTTACAGCATACTGGTCTTCACAAAACCTGTGTAAATTTCATAGCATCTATGGTGAGCTGCATACATACCAACCATTATGCTTTTGGCATAATCATTGTGTGTTTTTTCCCACCTAATTACATCTTATACTCATCTGTAATTGGATGCTTTTTTGGTACTTTAAAAAAAATAATAAAGCAATGCAAAATTGTGTTGTCATTGTTATTGTCATCTCTTACATAAGTTTGAGAATATTCTAAAAATTATAATGGTGGATATGAATAGCGTAAGAGTACATATGTCAGGTGGAGACCTATATGTACATTCCTTATTTTCTGTTTCTGGCAGCTGTATACATGACACATTTACAAGAAAACATGGGTTTTGTCAATTTGAAATTTTGTCTCAGATTCATTTAAGTTAGGGAACATATTTAATTAGCAATACTAGTCAATACTTCTAAAGAAAAGGTGCAGTATGTTATGCGAAAATGGCTTTATCGGTGTTACTCATGGATATTATGACTGAAAAATGTTAGAGAAGAGGGATGTTTTAAACTTCAAAACATGTCAGATCAGATAAAGGACAAATCAATAGCACTTTGCAGATTTAAAAAGAGCACAATGCAGATTGAGCACATCATTTTGCTCATAACAGAATTTTTGCAGACTTGATGATCATTCATTGACAGTTAGACTTGTAGACCATTTAATGGGTGCATTTTGATGATGTCACCAAATTTGAATATTCCATGCATATTTAATCATTTGTTCATTTACATTGCACATAAATTACAAATTTAGCCACTCCTTGACAATTTGTAAAAAAAATTTCAAAATATTTGTTAACTCATTAACCCTTGGCGCCGCATTTACGCAGCAGGAGGTAGTAGCCTACTGCCGAGCTCTGTAGCATCAAGGTCATGTATGATACACTAAAGTGGGTGGTATTATAGAAAGGTAGACAGATGTAGCTCTACAATGATACCAAATAATCTGGACGTTCTAGTTGCACTACAAAATGCAGCGGGAAAAACATAATTTATTGGACCCAATTTTTTCCACCCAAAATTGGCCCGTGGTTGGAATCTGATTTTGTGTCTGGATTTTAGACTTTTTGGCCTCAGATCTAAGGCAAACTGGTCTGAACTGCATACAGAATGGCAAACCTTTGCAAAAAGTAGGATAAGATGGGCATTTGGAATAAAGAGTGGTCTTGATACAAAAATGATGGGTCCATTATATGAAGAAAAAAAAAAGAACTCCCAACTTTTACCCTTCAGCTCATGCGCGAGCAAAATAACCAATGAAAAACAATGCTTCTAACACAACTAGGCATTAGGTTAAGCGGAAATCTCTTGGAAGTCGATGTATTAGGATGTATTCAGAAATAGCCCCCTAAATGTGTTTCATACTCACATTTCAGGCAAAAATGACAAAAACCTCGAGGGGTTAATGAGTTAAAGTAGGTGTTGTATACAAATAATTTGTCAGTATGTTTTGTGTTTGTATCCTGTTTCTAATCAACATTTATGAAAAATTGTAACCCACTGCAGATCCAGGTTAGTAGTCCAACATTACAAGACATCTATCCTAATATTTATATTGTTTGGATTATCCAAACATAAATATCAAGGTAGATGTTTTACATTGTAGGAATACCAGTTTTAGTACCAAACGTAAATGCACATTTTCATGGTTTCCTATATTTATGGCATGTAGTATATAGATTACACTTTTTATGTCCAGTTTACATGTTTTTGCCAATTGTATTAGAAACATTTACACTTATACCTTTCATGGGGTTGCAATGTATGGCTCTGCAAGGAAGTTGTTATATGGGCAAACACTTCTGACAGAAGTGTTTGCAAATTATTCTGCTTGCAAAAAAGAGCTTGCAAACTCATCTTAGATAATGCTGAAAACATCCCAAATGCAATGAATGATGTTAAAATGTTGACAGTAAGTGAACAAATAATTTTGAGAAAGGCCAGACTTATGTAAAGTTTCAAGTAATGTAGCCCCATTATATCTCAATGAACATTTTCATGATAGAAAACAAGGCAGCACTGCCAATTTAAGATCAGCTTCAGCTAACCACCTTTCAGTTCCAAAACCAAAATAAGAACTCTTAAAGAAAAGTTTTCAACATTCAGAATCACTAATTTGGAACAGAATCCAAAAGGATATTAGAGAAAATACAAATATAAATGCATTTAATTATAATGTAATTCAGTGGATGAAAAGTGGAACCCGTCTGATTTGACAAAAACACTACAACTTAAAGTATAAATTCACCTACATTCCACTTTGCAGTCTTGCTACTTTTGTACTGTATATACACAATGTACCTAGTTGGAGCATGTTCATTTAAATTGTCTTTTTTATGTCAGTATATAAATATAGCTTATTATCAGTGCTGTGTGTGTAGGTGTGTGTAAATATGTACATGCACTCTGAATCTAAATATGCATGTGATAGATAGCTACAAGGACGATTAGTTCCATGTAACTAAATATGACACCTTCATTATATAAAGTCATTATTATCATTATTATTATTATTATTATTAAGTCCCTGTACATATTAGATTTTTATGTCCATTATCTGCAACTTTGTTGATCAGCAACACTGTTAACTGTCTGCATTGACAGGCATCTTCTGTGTAGGGAATTTTATAGATGGATGTTAATTGGGGATCCCCAGAAGTGTCCATTGTGAACAGGTGTCAACTCTATGGAGGAGGTTTCAGCTAAAGCAGGTTATGCTTTACTCATAGATGTTAGTTTTTATCATAGAAAAATCTACAGGAAACAGCATTTTTGACTTATCTATTTGACTCACCCAGACTTCCTCCTATTGTCTCTAGGGACAGTCTCTTACAGAAATAATTTATATATGGTTTATAAGGCTTTCACATTTATCACTTAGAAAGGGCTTATAAGTCATCAGTAAGTGGTTATTTACTAAACTTATAGGTCACTTGTAAGAGACATATAAGTGAATGATTAGGATTTTATATGCAAATTAGGCATTTCACTTGTAAATGAAATATATTGGGTACTTCACTTGTAAGTGAAATATGAGCCATTCATTGGCTACACTAACTTGTAAGTAATACGTAAGTCATTCACTTACTACATGTACATGATAAAATAAAGTCTCTTCTAAATGTAATGAATTTGAGATTTAAAAAAGCACACCACCCACCAGGCTTGCCAATAAAAATCAAGTCCTCATAAATACAGGTCATCAGTTTGATTGAACGTTTACATGTAAATGGCTATCAGTAAGTTCCAGCCTTATTAAAAAATCTCAAATGTTTACATTTAAATTACAATTAAAGACAATTAGGAAACACTAATATTAAATTGTTGACAATAATGTTACAAAGCTGCATTGTAATAATGAATTTTTTTTTTAACGATTTCTAGCAGTAGAAATATATGCTGAGTTACATATTACATTTATTAATAACAAGATGAATTCAAGCATAATCAGTAATCATAACAATGTCGCTAAAATGTGCAATGTCAGAAAAGTATAATTCATGTATTTCATATAAGTAAATACACAAAGTTATATTTGACTACATGTATTTTTTCAGAAGAAGCTGAAGATCTGAAACAGTTAAAAAGAAACGGAATTTATAGAAGATAAGTCAGAGTTTTAGCAGAACATGGTGATTCAGTAAATAGTGGATTTAGATTCATTAACCCATTTTATCCTGAATATGACTATGGGCGTAATACCTCATTCTATCCTGAATACGTCTGTGGTCGTAGTATCCCATTTTATCCTGAATATGACTACGGTCATACTCTACTACATATGTGTGTAGCATCTCTAGAAACACGTGTTATACATCACAAATATTTGTGTACTTCTTCACCAGCACAGTAAATGGTTAAAGCACGCATGCACAGTGAAATTTAAAAAAAACTTGGTTAGAAAAGAAATTGTTGGCTTGAAAATCGATCGATAAAATGATGGACGACAACTCAGCTGTAAACATGGATGTTGATAGCGAGGGTAGTGACATTGAAGTTGATGATTTGGATGATTCTGATGATAATATTGACTTAAATGATGGGTTAGAATTGAATCAAGTTGACGAAAGAGATGATGCATGGCTTCATGCACTTCTTGACAGTGATTCAGAGAATGAAGCTGACTTTGAAGGCTTTCAAGAGGAATGGGCCCAGGATGATTTTCCACCTTGGTTGCAGCCACGATTTAAATTGATAGAAGGGGCAACTGTTCAACACCCAGAAGAAGCCGATGCACAACATTACTTTGAGTTACTTTGGGATGATTTAATCTGGAAAAAACTTGCTGATGAAACAAACCGTTACACTGAACAGGAGCGTAGAAAAAATCCCCCCCAACCAACCAAAGTCACCAAGATGGATGCCAGTCAATATTCCCACAATGAAGGCCTTTATAGGCTTATGTTTTGCCATGGGAATAATTCGTCTTCCATCGAGACATAATTATTGGCGACAAAATAAGTATATATTTGTCACATCCTTCAATAAAATCATGTCTTGTGACAGATTTGATCTGATTTGGAGATACTTGCATCTCCATGACAACGAAGAACAAGCTGCAGAGCCTCAGCCAGAGGGAAGACCAGACAAATTAAAGAAAATTAGATGGTACCTGGATTATTTAGACAGAGATTTTCATCAAATTTCATACCCAAAACAAATGCAACTATTGATGAAAGCATGATAAAATTCGAAGGAAGATTCTCTTTTAGACAGTATCTCCCAGCAAAGCCAACGAAATGGGGGGTGAAACTATGGAATATGGCTGACAGCTCAACTGGATACATGCACAGATTCCAGGTATACACCGGCAAAGAAGATGGGCAAGAAAAGGGGCTGGCTTTCAGAGTGGTAATGGATCTCTGCTCACACATGTTCGGAAAAAATCTGACAGTCTGTTTTGACAGCTTTTACACAAGCAGAGATTTATTGAGAGACTTTGCATACTAGAGGGGTGATGGCCTGTGGAACAGTCCATAACAACAGGAAGGAGTTGCCAAAAGAGTTGCTGCCAAAACAGCTGAAACTGAAGAAACATGAATACAAAGTCGCACAGAAGGATGAACTTACATCTTGTGTTTGGCAAGATACAAAAGCTGTTTGTGTCTTGTCAAATTTTCATGACCCATCATCACGTGGCTTTGTAAACAGACGTTCTGGTATGATGTTCAGCAGCAGGTTGAAGTTCCCAAAATGCTATCGGATTGCCGGCAAAACATGAAGGGAGTAGATCTCTGTGATCAGATGGTAGGATACTATCTTCTTCATCACCGGTCAAAAAAATGGTGGCATCAGATTTTCTTTTACCTAATGGAAACTTCGGTGTGCAATGCCTATGTGATTGCACAGGACATAAATCCAGAGAAAGTCAAAAGTATGTGGCCAACATTTCAGAGCTATCTGGAGGACTTAGTTGCATCTCTGGTTGGTGACACTAGAGCTGGAAAGGTTGCAGCACTTGTTCCAGAGCCTACCAGAGTAACAGTGCAACATACCATTGAAAAAATGTTTGACAGAAAAAAAACCTGTCATGAATGTTCAAAGGCCGCTTGTGGTAAACCCCTTCTCAACCTATTTGTGGCGGGTTTACTGGTTTTGGCTTTCATATCTAGAGGTGATCGCCAACGGTGTAATTTGCCCGGTATCGAGTAAAGTCAATACAACGTATGACTTATGGGTGGACTAAATAGATAATCTGAGCTAATATATAGAACAGAATAACATGAGCCCCTGTTACAAATAAAGACAAATTTTGATCAAATTTCAAAAACAATAAAATTTCACAAGCAAATGATATAAACGTTACAATTTGAAAGATACACTCCTTTCTTTTTGAATCAAACTAATTAAGGAATTTCAAAATGCAAATAAGATTATAAAAATAGCCGATTCTGTTTACGATAGAATCAAATCATCATTTAACCGAGTGAGAAATCGAATAACACTGCTTTGCATTGATTCATAACCTGGTGTTCGGTTCCGTCCAAAAGGTCCACTCAGACTGTCCTTCTGGCTCCTTCGCGCCAGTAAGTCCTTTTCGCTCTACTTCCCTCTTTCCAAAATTCTTGGTATCTCCTATTTTTCCCTTTTTGGCTTTCCACTCTGTTTGGGTTGTAAAACGTGTCTCTTCCCGAAACTATCTCACCTAGTAAAAATATAAACAAAAGCAACCTAAATCTTCCGTCACATTATATGGGAATAAATTATTAGTCTCACCCCTCGAGGTCAGATGTAATTCTATCGGATTCAAACAGACATCAATGGCTATCTAGACTAATTGGTCATAACAGAACATACAACCTAGTTCCACAGACTAATGGTCTGCTAATTGCCATTTACACCACACCAAGACATTAATTCCTTACTAGTCTCATTACACGAGAATGAATGAAATTCCTTACCCTACGTTAGTGTTACAAATACACATAATAAACTTGTTCGGATGATTTCCACGGCTTCCCGTAATATCTACATTCCAACAATTCGTCAATGTATATAAGTAAACAATATCATTGTACGAGTTCAGATAAATGAACTCAACACAGTTATGCTAGATACATAATTCCCTATATAGAATAAGCATGAAATTCTGGATACATAATTCCCTACAATAATTGAGACTATAACTTAGCGAGCCGTCGATGTACATATAAAGAAAAATATCATTGTGCAGACTCAGATAAACAAACTCAACACAAGTATACCATATCAAGAAAATTGATCTACGACTCAGACAAATAAATCCCTGCAAATACATGCAAATACAAGCAATTAAATCAAACAAGTCATCATAGTAGTATCAACTAATTTACATGAGATTATGCACATACCTTGTGTTTCAAGCTTTTGGTGTCTGTCAATACTCCAGACAATCGTTTCCCCCTTGGATGATTTTTTATGAGAGATTTACTCATTAAATTTCTCGGAGCCCTCTGTTCTTGTTCTTTTCTCTTGTAGAAAAGTGCAGACTGAGTTGCAAATTCCACTACTGCACATTTAAACATAGTTTTTCATGTGAACCCACGCCCCCTTTCACAGTGTAACCAATCAGAATGACATAAAATTCCCGCCTCACTAACATCAAAACACTGCACTACGTCTGACAACAAATGGCTACCAACTGTTTTCTGGTCAATGTCCCAACTGTCAGCTTCCATACAAACCAGGAATTGAACTCGGTTCCGGTAAGTTTAAACAAACTAAGCCCTTAATTATATATCGATAACTCCTGACTTTGGCTGAACCAATCCGTACATTATGGCTTTTCAATGGCAGCCATTCCCCATAAATCTAGTTAATCGTACATGTGTCTAGCTAAATGTTGCCTACAGAGATTAACAATAACCAAACAGATATCGACCTAAAAATATGGTCTGTTACACCGCTCAACCTGGAGAGAGAAGAGGGGTGAAAAAATTTGGTTGCAGGGAATGCATTGTCTCTGTTCATACCGAATGCCAGGGAAAACACATTACTAGGGGTATAAATGCTTAAAAGCTGATGTTTAGACAACAACTGATGTAGACTTGGCAGTTTTAAAAATGAAGTACATTTTTGCAATGTGATGTTGACATTTTTATTCACCATTAAAATAATATTGTTATTACTGACATAGTGATGATGTCGACTTCAAAATTTGGACAAAAATTGTACTGATTAATTACCTTTATCTTACTGAAAGATTTCTAGGATTAATTTGTGACAAGTTTTCATGAGAAACTGCACTCTGAAGTACATGTTCTAGAATGTGAAGTAAACAAATTGTTCCAGGTGTTTTGTTGTCCAATTTTAGTAAAATTATTATAACTTCTGAACTAATAGTGCTAGAAACTTCAAATTTGGACCAAAATACTAGAAATAGAATTATCTTTATTTTATTCACATACTATTTGAGCATTTCATTCATCTTCATGAACAAAAGATTCACTGAACATCATGGTAAGTTTTTTAATTTGTTTTTTTTTCTTTCAAGTCGTATTTCAAATACAGTTGTGAGCATGTACATTGGTAAATGATAACAAAACATATATCACTGTGTTGCAAATTTTATTACCTTTTCAGAGATACATAGTTTTACATACTTTAACAAAGAAATAACGATGTTACAACATTTTTAGTAATCATGGTGAGGGTCATCACAATTTCTGCTGCTGCTTCTGTATGATGCTCCGTTTTACCACAATGTATTTAGAATTGCTTCTCAGGAATCAGGCACTGCAGTTGAAATTGGTAAACAGGATAAAATGGGTTAAGAGGAATGGCAAAATCTGACATAAATCTGAAATTATTCATACATATAAATAGATTGAATAAATGTTGCAAATCACTCAAAACAAACATTCCTGATGGAGACTGTTGCTCTTTTGGCTTGACTATACTACCCAATGACATTATTAGGTGTGCAGGATTTTCTGCAATTTTGTTGTCATTTCAAATCACTAATGATTAGTAGGATTTAGAACATCTTTCATAGGTTCTTAAGGTCCAGTTTTTTGGGAACAAATTAAATGAAGCAAAAAGAAATTTGTTTACATTGATCTGAAAGAATGGTGAAATGAAAAGTCTTTATGCACACTTTGCAGGCGTGTGATAAGAAGATTTCCCGGCAAAAAGTTGACATTTACCCTGCCTTTACTTTACACACACCCACATACACACATGATCTCAGTAGATCATTATGTATATCCAGTTTAACGCTTCATTTGGGAATGTTTTGTTGAAATTTTTAGTTTCATCTCTTATATGTTGCATTCTTAATTTAGGGAAAATATGGATATATGACCAGGAAATAAAGTTGCACTGGCAGTTGCTACATAAAAGCAGATGTGACTTTATGGACAGAAACACTGTTCCACTTAGTGAACATAAAGCAGCAATGTGAAAGTCTATACCTTCCAATATTATTGTTATTTGTCCTTGTGATCAACAGTGTAGCATTAGAACTTTAAAAACTTATTAGACTGGGTAGCTAGCTCCAAAAGATCACTAAGGGGACAAATTCTCTGAATCACTTGATTCTTAGGCTAAAAAGAAACAATGTAATCAGCATGTTTTGTAGAGCCAAATTACAGTATTTGTTCAAAGGAAACTCTCAGTCTAATGACATGATGGAAAAAAGCAGTTTTTAACCCAAACTAGATCAAGTAAGTATCCGCCATTGTGTCAGAACAACATTCATATTGTTCTCTACTGAAGAGATAATATACTTATTTAATATTTATGTTTGATGAATTTACTTCTTTCGCAATCATAGGTCGGCTCTTTTTAATACAGCATATTCTCTTTCTAATATTTTGGATGATTTGAAAAGTTTCGATACATCAAAAGCATGTGGTTCTGGTGCTATCTACCCCAATGAGTCAAGGAGACATGTATCATCTCCTGTTAATATTTACCAGTTGTTTAATTATTTCATTTTTCATACTACATTTTGAAGCTCATGTATATATGGATGTAGTTCCAGCATATGAGAAGAGAGACAGATCATATGTAGTGTGTGTGTGTGATTTGGATTTTGAATGTAGCTTTAACAAGTGTTCAGTCGTATTGCTACTAATTGGCTTAGTATGGTTTTGATTATCTGCTGGGTGAGAACCAATTTACAGAATGGCAATTTATTTTTCTAAACTGATATACATCAGTGGGAAGCAGGTGTGGTCACAGTCAGCCAAACAACCAGATATTTTCAACTGGCTAATAGTTCTTCCAACAATACCCCAAATGATTGACAGTCAGACTGATTGGGCTTCAACTGGCTGCTCACCAAGGCTAACTGGAGTGGAATCAAAACACTCCTTGCATCTACTACCTTTAAATATTTTAAATGCTGCAGGCAGGATAAAAATGCACAAACCTCTAAAGACCCTGTTTCTAAACATTTGCTGATGTTTATGTTTAACACTGACTTGCATATCAATATTTTTCCAATATATGTACTGTTTAAACATTTTCTTCACAAGAAAGCCATGCAGTCCTGTTGTACATTAGTAATAGCTAGATATGCTGCTACGGTGTATATTGAAGAGAAAATCCATGACCACAGTTGTTTTTTGCATGTAGGGGTGAACAAGTTTTAAAAGTTTTTAAATATTGTTCCTTTACTAAACTTTTGATAATTTTATACCAATATTATAAAAGAGAGAGAGAGAGAGCGAGCTTTCAAGTGAGGCACTTGTGCTGTTACTGTAATGGACTGAGGATAAAAATTCTAATAAATTCTTTGTACTTTGCCAATTAGAAGTCTACATTATCTTGGTTAAAACAAATATATGGGGTATGTATCCTTAAAACTGCCCAGGATTTAGTGCTCAGTATAAAATTGCACTTGATTTTGATTTTGGAGAAATTCGTGCCATATGTATACATTTATTTTTGCCAGATTTATTAACTTGGCATTAAATGACTTGAAAATTAAGGATGATCCATTATGAACATCAACATAATACACCATAATGATTTCACTTTGTAGCATGAAGTATGAATTGCCAAACCCCAAAATAAAACATGGTCAAATATCATTGGAGTTTACGTTGACATGGAAACATTCTCAACTTTTAAGCATGCTAATACAAAACGAAACTATAGTTAGAAGTACATCATTTTCAATTACAGTATATAAAAGATATAAGAAATTTTATTTAATATCGGTGGTTTGAGTAAAACACATAAAACACTAGATCTGTACGTGCTGTTTTACCGACATAACATTAGTGTTTTATAACTCAAAAGAAAGGTGCACAGATAGATATTTAGAATGTAACAGCACTCATACAGACATTACAGTGCCAATGGTAATGGCATATTAAAAGACAATGCAGCGTTAGACTAAAGACAATACAACAGCAGATTAAATGACAATACAGCAGAAGATTAAAGTTAGTTACAACAATTAAACAAAGTAGTAGACATCAAGCAGATGCACAATTTTTATTTTATAATTTTATTTTTATTTTTATATGAACATAATGTAACACATCAGAGAGAGTACAGTTAATAATAATATGGAATATGGCTATTTTATTGTTTAAAGGCATGCACAATGTCAGTGATTACAGCTTATTAAAAGACAATACAGTAATATATTGCATGTAGTTAAAGGTGTTCATTGGGTAAGAAAAGTGACATCAGGAAAAATGAGGGTGATAAAAGTTAAAATAGAAGAAAGTGCTCACTTAAAATAGGCATTATGAAGAAACTAACCCTATAACTGAAGTGCTATTGGCCGCTAAATAAAATGCAAATTGACAGTGCAGCCCAGACCATGTCTGAATTAGCCTGTTGATTTCTTTGAAATCATAAATTGTACTTAGTTCATTGGGCAGACTACTTACCATACCTAGTGGTCATTACTCTTTGTGCTGTTGCCAGATATTGATTTCTTAGATTATGTTATTTGAAGTTTTTGAATGTGACTAGATAAGTAATTAGGTGTTTTTTTGCGAAGTGTCTTGTATAATTCAGTTGCCATATATCTTAATCTGCTGATGTATAGAGTGGGAAGGTTTGCTTTTCTTAGCAGAGAATCATATGAGCTAGTAAAATCATTAAACACCAATTTTAGTGCCGTATACTGTATTTTGTTCCATTATGTCCGAGTTATGTTTGCTACAGAAATGCCAAATAAGGGGGCAGTAGTTGAAATCTGTCCTAATAAAGCATTTGTAGATTAGTAGCTTAGTATTAGTTGACAAATAGTGGTTGAAACATTGCAAGACATTTGTCTCGCTGCTTTTTGTCAGATCTTAGGTGTGTGGCTGCTAAAATTTCATTGAGAATCAATATCAACTCTAAGGAGTTTCACATGGTATTTCATGGTTTTCTATAGTGATATTGGTTACTAAAATTTTGCATATTTTTGCCAAGAATAATAACTTGGAATTTCTGAGGGGTTTGCTTGCATACCATTTTCTGTGAACCAGTCAGTCATTATCTTTCTCTCATTTTGTAGAACACATATTCAGTTATTTGGAAGACTGCTTCGGTGGCCTAGTGGTTAGAGCATCCGCCTCGGATGCGGGGGGTCATGGGTTCGATCCCTGGCCGAGTCATACAAAAGACTTATAAAAATGGTACTAACAGCTGCCTCACTTGGTACTCAGCATTAAGAGGTTAGTGTTAGGACTGGTTGGCCTGGTGTCAGGATAATGTGACTGGGTGGGACATCATGCCACATGTCTGCAGCATGATGCCCCAGTGCTAGATGTCACTATAAACTGCCACTCTGCAGACATCGTAGCGGTATGCCTTTGGATGTTATATGCCAGTTACTATATGAGGATCCCAGTTTAATGCATTGTTTCAATTAGTTTGATTGAGCTTAGATCAGGTTGTAGAAGTGTTTTTTTTTTATGATGAGGCTGTGCAGAAGATTGTCGAAGGCCTTGAATAGGTTCACTGGTATTACACCCACATTGTAGCCATTGTCCAGTGCACTCCATCAGTCCTCCACCAGTTTCATTAGAGTTGTTTGACATCCATGTCCATTTCTAAAGGTAGATTGAAAGCTGTGAAAGATGTTATTGAAATGCATTTGTATCTGATTACATAGAAGCCTTTCAGGACCCTGAGTGGCCAAATGGTCTAAAGTACTCACCGTTATGGATCTCTGCCATTACATCTCTTTGCATTGGTTTGAGGCTTGGGCTCGGCCAATGTGGGTATGTGAGAAAACTATCCAGTAGCTTTCCATGGGTCGATGGTTCTTTCTGGGGTTTTACCTGGTTCCTCCACTGGTTATACTGGTCACCATGTATAGCCTATCATGAGCTAAAAAAATGCCATTAAACCCCATAACAACAACAACAATAATATAGAAGCTTTACAAAAATGTTTGCGCTGCAAGGTAAAATGCTCACTGGTCTGTAGTTGCCCTTATCCATAGGATCACATGTTTTGTCAATTAGAATTACCTGCGCTTCTTCAAGACGAACTGGAAATGTCCCATTGTCAGTACAAGTTTGCTAATTTCTGAGCATAAAACTGGTGCACATAATTTAAGAAATTTAGATGGTATATTGTCAACATTGGTAGATTTCTTTCTATCAAGGCTTTTCATAATTTGTGTTGAACTAGTTCTGGCACTACGTGTTTCACTTTAAGAGTTTGGTATTTTTCAGATGGTTGACTGTTATGAATAGCTTGTGTGCTAGGGGATTAGTAGTTTTATGAGTTCATGCAACCTAATGGTTTTGCAATATTTATGTAGTATTCATTAAAATTTCACACATATTTGTTTTTTGGTCAGTAATCAGGGCATCTCTCTTCATGAGGATGATGTTACAGTCTGAACTTTTTGTTTTGGATGATAAAAATGGTTTCATGGTAGGTCAGAAGTATACGTTGGATAAAATTATGAAATAAAGGAAATCAACATACTGTATTGTCTGTTAACTTTCATACACTGTAGTTTTTATTCACCTTGAACCCATCCAATTTATTTTTATTTTTTTTGTCCTCTGATTTTTGCTAAAGACAACTGTTTTTGTAAGAAATCGTCATTAATGTTTTTAGCTCTACTGATCATAGAATAGAAGAGCTTAAGGGATGGCCTATTGTCCATTGTCAGCACAAGTTTGTTATAGCTATACATCTAAAACTACTTGGAGGATTTCCATGAAACTTAACACACACATTCATCCAAAGGTCTTCTAGGGCTATATGAAAATAGTGCTGTTCAGAAATCCAATTTAGCAGTGATCTTGAAACTCTTGTCATTGCTATTGCTGTATTCCTTCTGAGTGGATGGACATATTAACAATTTCAATATAAGATTGCTCATGATACCTATCTGGTCCTGGTGCTGATGTAACATGTATGTCATGGTAGCAGTCTTGAAAATCTTGTTGTTACTAATCCTCCTGAATGGAAAGTCACATCAACATAAATCTTTCACCAGAAGACTTCTTATGATGTCTAGCTGGTCCTAAATGAAAAATGAATGAGGCTGCCTGCTCATCCTGGAGTGTGGCCACCACAATGGCCATCATGAAGATCTTATTATTGTTACTTTACAAGAATGGACTGTCATGATTCAAAATAAACATATCACTAAAAGCTTTATTATGCCTTATAGGTCCTAATTGAAAATGGTGCCAGTATGACATCCAATAAGACCACCACAGCAGCCATATTGAAAATATTGTTATTGCTATGTCTGTTGAACAGAAAGACGATATGGATTTTCACAAAAAGACTTTTTTTATGGTGTCTTGTTGGTCTTGAATAAAATGTGTGCTATTCTGATATCCAATATGGCTACCACTGTGCTTGGATGGAAAGTCATATCAAAATTAGTTTTCATAGCAGACTTAAAATGTCTGATGGGTACTAAACAAAAATGGTGCCTATCTGATATTAAGTGTGACCTCCATGGCAGCCATCTTGAAAATCTTGTTATTGTTTCCCCTAAATTTAAAGTCATATCAACGTTTTTTTAACAGAGGACTAATTATAAATCTAGTTGACTCTGAATGAATATACTGCTTCTCTGACCTCAATTATGATTGCCACAATGAAAATACAGTGTAACCCCACTATAGCACGCTCCATTGTAACACGAATTTGGATATTACATGGTTGTGGCGTGGCTTCCAAAATTTCATATACATGTACTTTTCTCATACATGAAATTTTTTTTTCTTTCTTAAAAGTACAAAAAGTAGCATGTAAAAAGTTTATTATCATTTCTGGGGAAGAGATCATGTTTGAATTCTAATATAAAATGATCGTGGCATGGCTCCTGCAATTTCATATCCATGTATTTTTCTCGTACTCGAAAAAAAAAACAAAAGATTTTTCTTCTTAAAGGTACGAAAAATAAAAAGTTTATTCAGGGATCACACTGGGCTTTGCCCCCCCCCCATTATTGACTGATTGACTGTTAAAACTTCTATATACAACCTTGTGTTTGGAGTGAAGAAATTCAGAGGCATCATGAAAGGAAGCTGCAAACTTGATATAAAATGCACTGGAATTTATCCACTGTTAGATAAACAAATTCTTTGTTCATATTGAAAAAACTATCTTAACAGTGCATTGTTATATCATAATCTGCTTATTCAGACATATGGCCTGTTTACTGTGTGCTGTCAGATCTCAGCATTTTTTTAAATAACATTTCTGGTATCAGAGATCAACTGGACGAAGTCACTATCTCATAATGGATTTTTCGAATGAAATAGTGTTGGATTATCGGCCGCTCACTAATAATTAATATATTTATTTTGACTGACCTCTGTATGTGGATGGTAAGTAAAATTCCTCTTATTTTCACTGATAGAATCAAATCCCTCAGAACACTCATTTTCTGCAGTAATCCCTGTCAGAAAGAACAGAACACCTGTGTAAATATCGTCTGTTGGCCTTTTTTTGAAAAATTTCTGATGCATGCATGGAAGGCAGCATCACTCTGCCACCAGAAATGTCACAAGAAATCAAAAAAAAAAACAAAACATCTAGAGATCTACTTGTTGGTCTATCTATGCTATCAGGGCTAGCTACAGTCAACCAACTTTTGAAGGCAGGAAGAGTAACTGCTACAATCGACCAAACGACGGCTTATTCCTTTTTTGAAAATGTACCCAGAAATATTTTTTGCTGAAACTTCAAAGGAAACTGATTACCTTTGAAGCACTG
>JAECUM010046519.1:0-11470 GCA_016617855.1 Megalonaias nervosa | reverse complement strand
TTTCCTTGTACTTGTTCTATTTTTTCTTGGGACACTCTCAATGGGGAAATGGCCTAAATATATGGAAGGGCCCAGTCCTAAATCGTTAGCCAGAACTGGTTTTGTCTTTTTAGGAGAAGAAGATGAAGCACATTGTTTCATTTGTGGTGTAACACTTCACGAATAGGAATATACAGATACAGCTTACCTTGAACATTCGAAATGTTTTCTGTGCTGTCACCACCTTCTTTTGGTTGATCCAGAATATGAACTTAGGTCGGACACTTTAGAAAACGAAAGTACTAGCAGTTTACCTCCTGGGCTGCGAGAAAATATTTGCACAGAGCTTGACAAGATTCAAATAAAAAAAAAACAAAGAACAGTTTGCATCCTCTACGACATAAACGTTTAGATCATTGGTAACTGGATGAAATTAAAGGGTTGATTACTTTGAAAGTGTTAAAATGGTCAAACATTGATCAACCGCCTACAACTAAGAAGAGTTTCGATGCCACCACATCTACTTACAATGTTGGAATACTAATCCAGACGATGAAGACATATAGAATTAAGAATATAAAAAAAAAAAATGTCTTTTTTATGTTTTAAAGAAGCATCACCTCAAAACTTCTTCAGTACGTGTTGTGAGTTACTGAGTGGAAAATTTCTTCGAAATGATTTACCAGGAAATTCCGGCTGGCAAACGTATGACTATTTCCTCCCAAAACAATATGTATAAAGCTTATTATGCCACAACTTTTGTCATCTGTATTGCAGCAAATTCCATGGAAGAAAGTCAGTAATTTAGTGGATTACCAAGAACTGTTAACATAACTGATTCATATACAATTCCATCGACTTTTGGACGACGTGTGGTGCGTGTTAGTCACTTCTTTTCTAGAATTTAGTTTATCAGCATATTCGTTTTGGATAATGTATGAACAGTTCATGGAGCAAAGACATGACCGCTAAACTTCTTTTGTGCACGAGAAAGCTCGTTGTATCACTAGTGTTGAGAATTGGGATAAAACGACTTTTGTAACCCCGTGTGAAGAAGAGATTCGTCTTAGTTTATCCACTCGTTATACTTGTCAAGATGTGTGTATTTGCGTTACACCAGTGAATTTATACTTATCAAGATGTGTGTATATGCGTTACACCAGCGGATTTATACTTTTCAAGATGTGTGTATATGCGGTACACCAGCGGATTTATACTTGTCAAGATGTGTGTATATGAGTTACACAAGCAGATTTATAGCTGGAAGAATGTAAATCAATTTTAATTGTTTTATAGTCATCAAGTGTTATAGAGTTTTAACTATTTTCCAACTGTCATGTGTTATGGGTTTTCTTTTGTTTTCCTCGTATTTTTACTTTGCAACAATATGTTGTCGCGTGATAAAATAAAACAAAGAAAAATACTCTTTTGTACCAAGTTTGATTCAATAATGTTGTCTTGTTTAGAAGTTACTGTTTTTCGCTAAGAACACGAACGGTGTTCAAAGATGGCAGTCCAAGATTTTGTTGTAGACTCATACACCAACAGTTCGTCACAAATCAAAAATCAACAAAATGAAGCGTATTTTTATCATTGCGACGATAATACCGTTCATGATATATGACAAGCAAAAGAAATGTATTATTTCAATCCCAAACACTTACATGAGGGAGAGAGCGATTGTCAAATTCAATTTATAAAAGTAACAAAGAGGAAATATTTCTAGCTCGTTATAATCAATAAACACATTTTGTATTATATTGACCATGGTTTCAAAACCTTTCCAGCTCGTTATAATCAATAAATACATTTTGTATTATATTAACCATGGTTTCAAAATATTTCCAGTTCGTTATAATCAATAAACATATTTTGTATTATGCTGGCCATGGTTTCAAAATATTTCCAGCTCGTTATAATCAATAAATGCATTTTGTATTGGTGTCACGTAAGCCCCAGCTATAAAGTAAAGTATAAACAAGAATATTACCGCGGCCATGTGTTTGATGTCTGAAGTTTCCCCCGGGGCTAGTGTTAATTTCTTACGCAAGGTTACATGACCAGCCGGGAAGCAGAATCTTGTATCGGCAAAGGCTTGTAGTTACCACACCTACGTGTTAAGAAGTTAGGTTAGGATCAAAGGGAAGCCCGAGGGGTGAACGGGGCGTATTCTCATCCGTGCCCACGTTGACAGACAGCGAGAGGGACATTGTCCGCTAAGTTTGATTGGATTGGGTCACAGCGACATCCAATCGGAATTGAGATAGAGGGTGTGATTACAATTTAGCTCCGAATGTTACTTCAAACTCGTAGACGAAGATTTAGTTTCTCTTGGGAAGATTGCTAAGCAAATAGGGTTACTCGGAGAAAACCACTCGTAATTTGGCGGAAAAACTTAGAAGCAGATTCTGAGGAAAGAGAAAGCTTCGAAAAGGTCAGTACGTTATTTGCTCTATTTTTGCAGAATATTACGGCATCATAATTTTAATTATTTGTAGCATGTATACTTAATTACTGGGATCGTTTAGTATGTAGAATTGCCTTTGAAAAGGTTTCATTTACATGCGTATTTGAGAAATGGGCTTGAGTTTTACGTAGAGAATTATGTAGATTGTTAGCTTGTGGTCAGAATTAATTTTGTAATTCGCTATTAGGTTACCTCGTAGTAAACCAGTGCATGTATTAATGCGTTATGTTAGAATTTACGCCTGCTTGAATTGTGAGTTTGGAAACTGGTTGAAGTATGTAAGATTAGTTACTATGGACGTATGAATACATCAGAGCATGGATATTTGAATATTTGTGTACTTTGTATGAGTGTAAGGTAAAGGAATGCGTCTGATTATTATGATATTGTTGAGTATAACGGGATGAGGAATATGTATTGATGTGAAAGAATTTATTGATGTATGTATAAGTAGTAATTAATACCGTGCTGTATTATGACGTTTGATTTTTCATACAAGAACGCATGGGTATCTCGATGTGAATGATGCGTGACCGAAGAAATTTAATAGCGGTTATCTGATGATAGGCTGTGTGCAGTGTGAGATGAGAGGGCTAAGGAAAAATATTGTACCGTCCTTGTGTTTTCACAGGAAGCTTTTTAGGGGACAAAACTTCCGGTTCAGTTGAGTCCCGAGTCTCCAAGAGGTGGAGACGGAATTGAGACTAGCGGAACAGTCAAAGTCGACAGAGGTCTAGTCGGTGGAGAGAAGGTGGAGGAGGAGGAAAAGGGAGTCTGGAGGAGAAAGTCGAGGAGGAGAAGGAGTGTAGAGAAGTCAAGGAGGAGGAGAAGGAGTATAGAGAAGTCGAGGAGGAGGAGAAGGAATTTGGAGAAAGTCGGGGAGGGAGAGGAGAAGAAATTGGGAGAAATTGGAGAGAAGAATACCATTGATGAGTAGAATACAAGGACAGGTGGAAATCGATCTCACACTGCTAATCAAGTGATGCAATAAGCTATTAAAGGGTCGAGCGGAAGGAGTGTAATTGGACAATTTAATCATTTGATTATTGAATTGTTATTAAATTGCTATTCATTGAATTTCAACATCTTTGTATATTTAACCATCTAACCGTCGGCAGTGCTGACTGGGGGTTTGGAACTTTACATCTATCTTTCACTAATTTAACTTCCAACCAAAATCGAGCCTGGGTGGGACTTCCACAATAGTTTAAATAGAATATTGGGAGCACCCCACCCCCCACATCGACAAACCTTCACAATTATATTGACCATGGTGTCAAAATAATAACTGTTATGTTTATTAATAACACTCAGGAGACATCTGGAAATTTGAACTGTCGGCATTGTTGTCACATATATGTTCAGATGGGCTTTTGTGGCAATTGTATGAGAGAAAACGATATAAACGTTTATATTGATGTAGAACGTCGGGAAATAATTCAGGTACAAGATATTAAATATGACAAGTCAAGCGTCTTTCATGGCTTAAACGTAAACTTCAGAGACCAATAAGAATTATAAAATACGCGATACCATCAAAACGTTAACACTTTCTTTGTTGTAAGTGATAGGGTTGAACTTAAAACTAATAAACTCTACAAGCTCGTGTGTGAAGTTCATTTCTACAATATTGGTGCGACATTTAGAAACTGTAATTGCCACATTTTTCATATGCAACACATATTAACTGTAATTACCACATTTTCATATACGTGCGACACGTATAAACTAATTATCACATTTTCACTGGAACAGGTCTCTTCCCCTTTAGAGATCTCTGAAGAAACCATTGGTCTTTACCCTGGAGGTGCAATGACCGACTTCATCATTACATTCAAAGCCAATACTCTTGTGAATCATGACAGAAGTGTCGCAGCTTTATTTCTGTGAAAACTTTCATTATGGTGCAGTGACAAATATTATTACATTTGTAAAACTGAATGAATAATTAAAAAAGTGTTACGTGTAGGCTCGTACAAATGTAACAAAAGAAAAGAGTGAAGTCAACAAGCTTTGTAAATTTTAACAAAATAGAAAACAAGGTAAAAATATGAAATATAACTTACGGTTTGTGAATATAATCCAAAATTTAATCATAGAATTGAAAAATATAAGTCCTATCACTAAACAGTTCTAACTGAATCCAGGTTCGAATCTCTATGAAGTTCCAATATGGAAGGCAATGACGTCAGATGAGGTCGTTGTACTGATAGCAACAGATCCTCGTTGAATAACAATTTACAATGTTCCCGTTTAGAATTCCAGAATAAATTTCCACTGTATGTCTTTGTCTCGGAATTTTATGAAAAAGAGCACTTGTGTAGTTTTCTAGAGAATAAATGATTAAATTCCAAAAAATAGATGAACTTCAGAACAAGCCGGCATCAACAATAGAAACATCTTGTACCCACAAGGTGTAAGATACGACTGACTGAAAAACTCCGAGAATGAGTATTAAAATCTTCAATTTTAGATAACATGGTGACCCACGTGGTCACCCAGATGAAACAACGCAGTAAAAGCGCACAGACGATAGACACGTACGCCTTGAAAGAACTTAACAAATCTTACTATAAGATTTAATAAAAAAAAAAGTTGTTTACAAATTAGACCTATCACGCAAGCAGAACATGACCTTGGTAATAGCCAGTCGTTTTCACTCGATGTTTACAAAATCTATGAACCAAGGTGAGCTAAAAATAGTGCTTAAGCAACGGTTACATTCTAATCAGGTCAAGTGAATTTTCCGAAAAGAGATTCAAATCCAATGAAAATTATCATTACAATAAAATGTAATGAAACAAAAGTAAAATATATATTAAAAAATTAAAACTAACGCACAAGTAATTAAATTACATATTCGTAACAAAAGAAACAGAACAAAGACAAGAAATTAAAACAATTTTTACTTAACAAAAGGAGGACGATCGCGTGCTGGTAAGTAATGTTTAGATATACATGTAATTTTATTCCTTAAGCTGGTCCTTGTGTGACAAAACGGCTCAGATTTGGCATTTCAATGGAATTGTTGCTGATAATGACAAAAAAATCTCAATTTCCGTTAGCAAATTATTTCATATGCCGAGAATACGTTGTCTAAACAAATACTTTTAATGAGATTTTATACCTTCCTTTGCGGGGACACAAATATGACCTGAAAGATTTCATTTATATTTTTTGCAAGATAAGACTTTTCCGGCTAAGAAGGAATGGAAGCTAATTGTATGGGACACCATAGTTGAATATGAGTATAATCACTTCCAGCACGAGTTTGAACGAGTCACCCTTTCAAAGATTTGCAAAAACAAATAAAACATCATTATATTAAACCATTGCCATTTTTGGCAAATAACGAAGTCAACCAAAAACTTATGCAAGTAAAAATCTCAGCCAGGTTTCTGGTCACTCCATACAGTAATTAAGATACATAAATGTCAATATTCCAATACTTTGTACACCGATATTATTGCTCATATGCCAATTAAGTGTTGTACAAAACACACCCAAAACAACAACAACAAAAAATTACAACAACAACAAAAACCCCATGCACAAAGAATATGAGATCTATTTTGTTCCAATATTATCAATAATTTTGATATTCTACTAAGTGCGTAACGTCATGATAATTTGTTCAGCACTTCCTAGAATGGAAATTCCCCTACACATGTGAACTGAATGGCATCGAAGTCGACAGAAGATTTATGATGTCAGCAACAATTTGTTCTGCAGGAAGTTTACATGATTTTTTTTCTCCAACTAATTGGGATGTTTTTCCCTTTTTAATAGGTTCTTTGGGTAACTGTGAGTTTTTGTTGTTTGCTATAATTTTCAGAAAAGGCTAACTTAAAAAAATGATAAAGTTAATGAATTCACTCAAAAGAGTCCCGCTTGGTTACATCACAGAAAGCGTTACTTCACAGTACTGATTGTTCATACTTTTGATGCAATATTTAGCATAGTTCTCCACATTGAAAATTGTATCTTGTACCTCAGGGTAGTCCAATTACAGGCCCGCGGGTCATACTTTTGGCCCTCGCTCATACAAAATGTTTATAATAAAGTTTTGACAATAAACTTTATATATATATATATATATATATATATATATATATATATATATATATATATATATATATATACGAAATAATGGGATATATATAAAGAATACAAATCATATGGCGAATAACAGTCCTTTCAAGTGCACTGGATCCAGCAAGGGATCACGTATGTCAGGGATTGATTAAGATAAATGCAATAAACTGACAACGAACAGTACAAAACTAGTATCTAACTAGCCTGAGCGCTTTCGACTCTTAATGAGTCTTTTTCAAATGCATATACAAAACATAGACAAGACAAACAAATAAAACAGAAAAACCGCAGTGTTTGCAAAACTTTACATGGCTGTTTTTACAGGAATTAAACCTTTAGATGTATTATGTTTCAACTAGTTTATTTCAACTTGTTGCGGATACTGGAAAATATTTGTATTGACCTAGAAATCGATGAGCCATAACGACATCTGGTATTTTTATGTACATTTATGTAAGCGCAAATTATATCCCGGATACTTCATTGTTATAGTAGTAATTGTAGGCTATTAAGCAAATTTAGAGAATTATTTAAAAGAAAATTTGTCGGCTGCAAAAGATAATTTTATTTGTGCATGGCTGTCTTTTTCTAGTCCTCTTGGTTTAAACCGCTTGGTTTCAATATTCTAAGACGGCGTATCCAGTAAGATTCCTTTTCTTTCCTGGTTTCGGAACTCCAGTTGGGGTTGCGAGCAATTGCAATAAGTGTTATATCACTGAAAGTGTGGCCAGGGGAGAAGAAGTGTTCTGCGGCCTGGCTTCTGTACAGCTTCTTTGTCATCCAATCAGATCTATGAAGGTTTAGAAAGTAAACATGAATAATATCAGCGGTCAGTGACAATAATGTCAAACTCTATATTTTCCAGTTAGTGATATTGTGAAATAACATTGTATTTAAAGTCTCTCCTGTGCTGATGTAGAAATAACAATGACTCGAAAAATTTCCCAACATATAGGATGAAGCTGATGCTCGAAATAACCGGAAACACATGTTCGATGATTAAATCGAACAGTCTCACTTTCGTTTTGCATTATGTTTTGTATTAAGACTGAGTTATGACCGAAGTGATCGCTTTATGAAATCATGCAATTCCAAGTAACAGTCGCTCTGATGATAATAGCAAAGAAGTAGACCAAATATTATCCATAGTGGAAATAGCTTTATTTGATTGACTTGTGCTGTTCACGGATAGTAATAACCGAATAATAAAAGTATTTAAAAATACAGAGGGAACTCGGTCTAGGTGACAAAATTGAATACAAGTGATGATGATTCTCAAATTTATGCATCATCATCATTATAGCCACAACCACCACTGTCAGTAGTAATAATTTAATAAATGTAGAACAAATGCCCTGAATGTAAAGGTCACCCGCCTTCCTTGGTTTGGGGCCTGGAGTTTCTTAACCAAACAGTGTTGTCCCCTGCCTTAAGCAGTCACCAAAGAGAACAACATACGCTTATAATTATGATTTTGTTGTACAGTGCACATAAACAATCTTGATTATATATGGGCGTGTGTATGTGTGTGCGTATGTGTAATGTACATTATTTAGAACACACTGGGAAACTGGAACAACATACGCTTATAATTATGATTTTGTTGTACAGTGCACATAAACAATCTTGATTATATATGGGCGTGTGTATGTGTGTGCGTATGTGTAATGTACATTATTTAGAACACACTGGGAAATTGCATTTCCAACCGCATGACGGCTTTCAAATCGTCTGCCCTCGGCGAATCTTCGGTTACGGGAATCAGTCGAAAATCATCTCTAGCTACATCAGCATTGTATCGAAAATAGGGCAAAGTTTGGATGCTGAATTGGTTCTGAAAGTCTGTCAATGATGTATATAAAGCTCTCTTGACAGGCGGACTTCGTCGAGATAGTTTTGGTCTTTGCTCGTTTTCCCTGATTCAAACTTTATATTTTCTCTGCAGTAAGGTTCAGAAACGTTAATCTATGTTTCATAACCTGTGACAATCTCATTTTAACGTTTCTGGTAACTCTTTTCATATTTAGATGTCTGACGACTTTAACCCGAGTCTGTTTTTTTTATCAGCCGTCAACAATTGTGTTGCCCATCTTGCACAAATCTTTCTGAGATTCAAATGATTCATCACAATATTAAAAGAACAGCCGATTAATTTATGCCCTTGGTATATTCCACTGTGCACTGGGCGTCTTCATTAATTGCCCTTTCAAAATCGCAGACAAAGGTCTTCTGGAACGAATGCCATCTTCCATTGATTCGTGACGATATTTAAAACAATGAAACCACCTCAAAAATGTTCGCACAGCGCGGGGCGGTATCAGATGTAAGGGATTTTTGAAAATGTGCTGAGTGAATTCATAAGAGTAAAATCAGAATATTACAATGCCAACATTCTTTTTAAATGGGTACACAGAATTCAACCGTGAAAGAAAACAAATTGCGACATACCAGCAGAACATAATTCATGTCTAACAGCTGCGAACATTTAAAACTGATAGACCGAGAAATGGCGAGACTCAGTCGCATAGAAAACTTTGCTGGAAGCCGTGTGGGATCAAGAACAATTTTCAAAACTTGTGATGGATAATAACTACCGTTATCTTTCTATCAAGAATTGAGGCGATAGTGTATCGCGATACAGATTTGAACTATATATACTTGATGCTGGTAGAATAAAACATAAACTCGAACATAAGAAACGTCCAAAATCAACACGTTTTGTTCTACCTTTCCACCCATTTAAATGAAGTAAACAATAAGACCCTTTACAATAAATTAATGTTTATATTGATTTCTATTAGGATTTAGGATTTACTTTTTTGTTGTTGTTTTGCATATTGTGAAGAAGGCGTCCGGAAAAATTTTGTGAGAAGGTTCTGTTGGATGATATATTTTCTCTCATAACTTCATTTCATTTCAACATAGTTTACTGCTTTTTACTGGCAGTTAAATTCCAAGATGAAACAGCACTGTTGCAATAATAGACCTGTACCGCCAATATTTCAATCTCAGTTAAAGACTGGTCACGTGTAAAACTATATATTGTCCGTTATAACCTTTCTACTGATTCTGCGTCATTACACAGGAGGCTTCTTTTACCATTTTGATTTGTTATTTAATTTATATTTCTTAACACAAATGCAGTTCTGTTAGAGGAAAGAATAAATGGTTTGCAGCATTTTGCACAACACTCGCTGGTATAGCAGTGTTACATATTTACATGATTACGTGACCAGTCTTCAAGACGTCAGCGGTGCAAGTTGATTTTCGTTGAAAGTATTGTTTCAGTTTGGGAATTAGCTGCTAAGAAAGTAAAAACAGCATTGAAAATTGAAAGGATGTCTGATAAAAATGCTTTATCCGAAAATAATGTCCGGTTTTCTGATGCAGACTATCTTAGCAGCATGGGAATTTGTTCAGATGATTACCATGTCCAGCGCACATAAAGCCGATAGTCACAGTTACTGAAAGGATTAACATCAAACATGTAAACTGTTTCCTTCTATGCTATATGTACTACACAGATTCTTTGCAATTTGGATATATTTTCAGTTTATGTGTGTGATAACATAGTGATAAGTATCATATCGGAGAAATTTATTGCAATAAGTACCGAGACACAAAATGACCGTTTTTTCTTTTTTTTTGTAACTATTACTGTTGAAACCATCTCTAAATTCTTGAGCGATATAAACATATGTTAAGAAGGTCAGTGTTGTGGCTATTCTGGATGCAGTCTCAGCACTATTTTAATCCGGACCAACTAGACAGCATAAGACGTTTCCTGGTGGAGATATCATGTCGGTGTGACTATTCAATCAGGAGGGGCTGCAATAGCAATATTTTCAAGATGACCGTTGTGTCAGTCATATCTGATGTAACGCTGGCACCATTTTCATTTAGTACCAATCACAGATCATATAAAGTTATTTGGGTGGAAACCCCTCAACAGTGTTGCCATCAATTCAAAAGAAGTGGCGATAATAAGATTTTTTTTGTCAACATGGCATCCTAGGACCAACTGCACGTCATACAAAGTCTTCTGGTGAACACGCCATGTCGATATGACTTTCGGTTTAGGAGGAGTAGCGACAACAAGATTTTCAAGATGACGACCGTGGCGGCCATACTGCGTGTAAGATCGACACTATTTTCACATAGGGCAAAATAGAGATCTTTTTTCAGTTCCCCCACCAAAAAAATCAGAAAAACAAAAAGCACCAACAAAAGAAGAAAAATCTGACAACACAAAAAACCACAACCCCCCCCCCCCCAACTCCTAATCTGATATGACCAGTCGTTCTGGAGGAGTGGAGAAAACAAGATTTTTAAGGGGACAACTGTGGCGGCCATATTGTAAGCCTAACGGCACCGTTTTTATTTACGGCCAACTTGAACTTGGGATAAATTTGTGTGTGCAAAGTTTCACGGCAATCCTGCAAGTTGGATGAGTAGCGATTACAAAGTTGTTGTAACGGACGGAATCACGGATGACTGACGGACAACAGACCATCACATAAGCTCTACTGGTCGATGACCAGGAGAACTTAAATGTGCAGTACAGCTATATGCCAAATATTGTCTGATCTACCATCTGGCACGTAGCAACAAATAGTAAGAGCACCGTACATGCTTATTCTTTTTATTTTCGATGAAAATGTCCAAAACTGTTGGATGAGAATAGTTTGTGGACGAAACATAACAGCAGTTCTGAAAGGACCAGACTTACAATGCCATAACACCACGTGACTAGCACTGTCACTCGGAGACTCTGTTAACATACAAGCCATTTATGAACAAATGAAAAGGTTAATATGCAAAGTTGTCATCACGTGATATTAATTAAGAAACTACAATTTTACACGTCGGATCAATTGGCTACATTTACACTGCACTCAAGAACAGGACCAGCAATTTTGTCCTTGTTTT